>SJYT01029999.1:9125-72243 GCA_006410635.1 Cephalophus harveyi | reverse complement strand
GCAGTGGCCACAGGACTGGAAAAGGTCAGTTTTCATTCCAATTCCAAAGAAAGGCAATGCAAAAGAATGCTCCAATTACCGCACAATTGCACTCATCTCACATGCTAGTAAAGTAATGCTCAAAATCCTCCAAGCCAGGCTTCAGCAATACGTGAACCGTGAACTCCCTGATGTTCAAGCTGGCTTTAGAAAAGGCAGAGGAACCAGAGATCAAATTGCCAACATCCGCTGGATCATGGAAAAAGCAAGAGAGTTCCAGAAAAACATCTACTTCTGCTTTATCGACTATGCCAAAGCCTTTGACTGTGTGGATCACAATAAACTGTGGAAAATTCTGAAAGAGATGGGAATACCAGACCACCTAACCTGCCTCTTGAGAAATCTGTATGCAGGTCAGGAAGCAACAGTTAGGACTGGACATGGAACAACAGACTGGTTCCAAATAGGAAAAGGAGTCCGTCAAGGCTGTATATTGTCACCCTGCTTATTTAACTTATATGCGGAGAAGGCAATGGCACCCCACTCCAGTACTCTTGCCTGGAAAATCCCATGGACAGAGGAGGCTGGAAGGCTGCAGTCCATGGGGTCGCTGAGGGTTGGACATGACTGAGCGACTTCACTTTCACTTTCATACATTGGAGAAGGAAATGGCAACCCACTCCAGTGTTCTTGCCTGGAGAATCCCAGGGACGGGGGAACCTAGTGGGCTGCCGTCTCTGGGGTTGCACAGAGTCAGACACGACTGAAGCTACTTAGCAGCAGCAGCAGCAGAGTACATCATGAGAAATGCTGGGCTGGAGGAAGCACAAGCTGGAATCAAGACTGCTGGGAGAAATATCAATAACCTCAGATATGCAGATGACACCACCCTTATGGCAGAGAGTGAATAGGAGCTAAAGACCCTCTTGATGAAAGTGAAAGAGAAGAGTGAAAAGGTTGGCTTAAAGCTCAACATTCAGAAAACTAAGTTCATGGCATCTGGTCCCATCACTTCATGGGAAGTAGATAGAGAAACAGTGGAAAGAGTGTCAGACTTTATGTTTTGGGGCTCCAAAATCACTGCAGATGGTGATTGCAGCCATGAAATTAAGAGACACACCTTGGAAGGAAAGTTATGACCAACCTAGATAGCATATTGAAAAGCAGAGACATTACTTTGCCAACACAGGTCCTTCTAGTTAAGGCTATGGTTTTTCCTGTGGTCATGTATGGATGTGAGAGTTGGACTGTGAAGAAGGCTGAGCGCCAAAGACGCCAAAGAATCGATGCTTTTGAACTGTGGTGTTGGAGAAGACTCTTGAGAGTCCCTTGGACTGCAAGGAGATCTAACCAGTCCATTCTGAACGAGATCAGCGCTGGGATTTCTTTGGAAGGAATGATGCTAAAGCTGAAACTCCAGTACTTTGGCCACCTCATGCGAAGAGTTGACTCATTGGAAAAGACTCTGATGCTGGGAGGGATTGGGGGCAGGAGGAGAAGGGGATGACAGAGGATGAGATGGCTGGATGGCATCACTGACTCGATGGACGTGAGTTTGAGTGAACTCTGGGAGTTGGTGATGGACAGGGAGGCCTGGCGTGCTGCAATTCATGGGGTTGCAAAGAGTCGGACATGACTGAGCGACTGAACTGAACTGAACTGAAAGTTTCTAAGGGCTAAGAATTCTGATTAATATATGTAATGAAAACGACTAAAATTAAAAAGGTAACCACCTTTGTGTGCAAGGAAATGTTTCAAAAGTTATAAGGAAACCACTTCATCCTACTCCATCTGTATTTTAATTCATCTAATAACTTGTTTCTCAGTTTCTTGACCTCCCTCCCTCCTTCATTCTACTGCAGTTGTTCATTCCCACAACAAGCCTCTACTTCATTGTTATCAATATCCTGAAGGTGGATAATCTCAATTTCAAGCACCCTGTTCTGCAATAACTCTTCATCATGTCTATCCAGTTTTGCCTCCTATCTTTCTGTTGCACTCAATTGTAACAATTTGTCAACCAACCATTACTTACCACTTCTTTCCCACACCTCTGACAATGCAGGGTTTTTTCTTTTTAAATTAAGAAATTTGCCTCATCAACTCTAGTATGTAACTCTAAGAGTTTGTAACAGAAAACTGAAGAAAAACAATCATTTCCCCAAAGTTATACTATGTCCCAATAAATCTGGGGGGAAAGGAAAATTGATCATTTCTTTCTATCATGATGAAGTGAGCCACTTTATCTGTTGTTTTTCTCCTCTTCCTAAAGCCTGCTTCATTTGATAGTAATATAGCTGCCCGGTTCCTTGTACCACTGTTTGCAAAGGGTATCTGTTCCCTTCCCTTTACTTCCGACTTGTTTGTGTCCCAGTATTTCAAGTGCATCACTGGACACAATGTGTAGTTACCTGCCTTTCCTCCCGCTGTGGCGATATTTGTGTGTTTGCTGGAGAGAGCCCCAAGGAAGAGCCTCTTTAACATTTGTTTATGGTCGGTTATGCCGGGTCTTCGCCGCTGCACCTGGGCGCCGCTCTGGCTGCGGGCACGGGCTGCTCAGGGCGGCAGCTTCTCTTGTTGCGGAGCCTGGGCCGTGGGCTTCGTGGGCTCAGGAGCTGCGGTGTGGGGACCCAGCTGCCTGCAGCATGTGGAATTCTCCCGAACCACAGATCGCACCAGTATCCTCTGCGCTGGCAGGCCAATTCCCAATCCCTGGGCCCCTGGGGAGCCCCGAGGAAGAGCTTCTTGGATGCAGGTGGGTATTTTATTTCTTCCTGCAGGTGCTGACTGCTTTGCTGTGCATTCTTTGTGCAATGGCATCTTGCTGCACGCTTAACGAAGCAGGCGCTATTTTCTATGGATGTTACACTTTGAAAAGAGTACTTAAAAATTAGACACCTTTAAGGTTGTTTGTCCACTGGCAATAAATATAGGTCCCTAAATGCACTTCACCTTCACACCTCACAGAAGCTCAAAGTGCCCTGTGAACCTGCAGATCCTCCAGTGCATGGAGGGCCTCCACACAGCAGCTGTTTCCTGTGGTTAAGACCATTCATCATGAGGGGTGTTTTTGTCAAGAGTCTGGGAGGCAGAGGCTGGTGGCTGTGGCTCATCGTTCTCCTCCAAGCTGTGTCGGATCCCGTATCCAAAGTACATGGCAAGTCCTAGTAGGGAGATGAGATGTGAGGAGGAAAAGCAGGGGCTCTGCTCACTCCCAGGTGCCCAACAGGCCTCCATTAGGGCATCTGACACAGTGATGGGGAGAGGTGGTGGGAAGAGGGCTGGATTCAGTCACTCAAGAGGCCTCTTTATCCCAGAAAGGCACTTACCAATGGCATTCCAGACACTAAATTGGGCCCATGTCCAAGAGGTTATCTGTGTCATCAGGCAAACTTTCATGAAGATGCTCACCAGTGGGAGAACAGGCAGAGCAGGGACCTGTGGGCAGAGTCAGTTCATCCCTCGACACAGCCCAGACGTCTGAAAGGGAGACCCTGCCCCACGTGTGGGTAGAGAGACTCCAGTCCTATTCCAGCTGGGCGTTCAGTGCCTACTCAGACAGTGTATGCAAAGCCCTGAGTGTAGATCGGGGTTTCAACAATTCCCCCTCTTCCCTGGTTGAGTGAAGGATGTCTAGACCTCAAAGCACACGACTTCATTTAATCAAGGTGGACACTCTGGGCACGTAAGGTCACCCACCTTGAAGTGAAGAGGACTGGGGCTTTGGGGCTGCCTCCAGATGATGCCCGTGACCCCAGTGATGAGCAGCAGCAGCAGCACAGCCACTGCTGTGAGCACGGGGTCTCCAGAGAACACCTGGCTGGGCCACTGGGCCAGGACCAGGCTCAGGATGATCAGCAGGAGAACTGCAAGGGTCAAGGTGGAGGAGAACAGGCTGGACTCCAGAAGCCAAAGACATCAGGACCTCGGGTCACACCTCTCCCCAGGCTGCCCACATCAGGAAGGGACATCGTATCTCCAAGACTCCTCAACTGACAAAATACACACTCCTACCCTATCCTGTCAGTTCCAGAATATGACTAAAGGGAAATCCCACTGCTCGCCAAGCAGGGAGGCACATCTATAGACAATCTGGCCAGATTTCCAGGTGGGGACGGTGCTGGGAGGGAACCACAGACTCTTCAGAATGTTTGAGGTTCCTGCTTTAGGTTCAGTTTCCAAAGGATTTTCTTTGATTTCAGCCTCCATCTCAGTTTCTTCCTCTGTTTTCTCCTTGCTGAAATCCTGATCTGGCTGGTACCTGCTGTAGAGATGTCCAGGCAATATGTACAGCAGGCCATCCTCATTTAACATCACACCGCCTAATCCATAACTGTCCTGACTTCAGCCTAACAGGACATTTAGAAAACACAGCTTGAGGGCAGAAGACCTCCCCATCAATTCTCCCGAGTCCGAGAGCTCTCAACCAAGGTGTCGTGAAGGAGTCTCACCTGAGAAGAGAACAGAAAACGTCCCGAGGGTATAAGCAAGCAGGACCCCAATTAACATAGGTTCCACAGTATCAAGGAGGTGGAAGAGTAATGCCAAGACCCCTAGAAAGAGAGCACAGACAAGATGGAGAAGGGAGTGAGAGGCTGGAGGAAATAGCCAAGCTAAGGAACTTGACCAAAGCAGGAGTGAGTTTCTGTTTATTTACCTGCCAGAGTTCCAAACACCACAATGGTAACGATGGGGGTCTTTGTGTGGGCGTGGATCCGGGTAAGACCCGGGAAAAGCAGTCCGGCATCTGCCATTTCTTAGATCAACTGAGACACAGCAAACATGGCGCCCAGGAGGCTGGAAGAGAAGATGGGGACATCGTGCGGACGCGGAGGGGCAGGACAGACTGCGCTTCTGCCCCCTAGTCTACGCCGGGTGTTGTCTGGCCCTCTTGTCTCTCAGTGCCAATGGAAAGACTGCCTGAGAATCTCACAGTGGACTGGGAGAAGCTTTGACACTGACCTGTAATCAAGGGCACACAGGAAGACAACAGCCGTGAGATATCCGGCCGGGTCCCACCCGACATGGAGAAAAGCCTTGGGAAGCGGTTGTAAGGCTGAATCTGGTAGTGCGGCACCATGAGGGTGAGCGCCACTGAGACACCGAAATACGCCAAAAAGCAGATGAAAATGGAGATCACCGTGCTCAAGGGGACGGAACGCTGAGGATTTGGGGTTCTTTGCCTGCAGGACAGGAGGAAATACTGGGTCAGGAAAACACACCAGACTGAAATCAGAGAAAATCCTTTCCTTTTGCACCTCCAAAACCTTGTTCATCTTCTAGCAACTCCTGCGCCCAAAGGCAGCCCAGACTGTGCCCACATCCCCAACAGGACACGCCATGACCCTGTTACCTGTAGTGACAATGGCTTCATCCCCAAAATACGCACAGAAACACAGAGCTGCTCCTTGAAGAATCCCATCAAGGCAAAGGGCACAAACCCTCTAGAACCCAGAGGGCCCAAGCTATGGTGAGGGAAGGAGCAGGAAAGGTGGGTGAGGTGAGTTCAGCCATCTCTACTGGACTCCCCCCTTAATACCACAGGTCCTAGGCTCTAGGATTTTCACCATTGGATCCATCAGCCCAGATCTCTTTAGTCTCAACCATATTTCCAGCTTGCACCTCCTCCCCCTCCATGCATTACTATGACCAGGAGTACCCTCCTCCTAACATACAGATGTCACTGGATTCAGATGTGTTCGATGGACTGCTCAATGGGTTACGGGGTTTCCTTTATGAGTGATGAACATGTTTGCAATCAGATAGAGGTTATGGTTGCCCAATATTGTGACTGTACTAGGTGCCACTGAATTACACACTTTCAGATGGTTGATTTCTTATTATAGTGATCATCTTGCAATAAGTCTATCAAATCTTTGCATTGTACACCTTGACTTATACAACATTGTACATCAGTTATATCTCAGTAAAGCTGGGAAGGAATAATAGAATATTTAATTCTATGCTATCATAATATCCTCTCAATTAAAAAACAATGTTTGATCTCAGTACAGAGGAAGAAACTTGTTGGTCTAAGTAAATGTTTATGAGCAAGGCTGATTTTGTCCCCCAAGCAGTTGGCACTGCCTGGAGACATCCTGATTGTCCCAGTTTGGGGGGAGGGCAGGCATCCCTGGTGTCTAGTGATTAAAGGCCAGGGATGCCACTCAACACCCTACAATGGTTTTCTTAAAACCCTACCATGCAAAGGACAGCCCCCCACACCAAGACCCAGGTAACTCACAAAATAGGTCAACTATTCAGGTAAAAATAAATATTATACAAGAAAAGAACACAGGGAAATAGGAACAGTGGTACTGAGAGATGAGGGTTGAAAAGGTAGTCTTAAAGGAAAATCCTACAAAGACAACAGCTGAGCAAAGACTTGAAAATGGTGAGCGGATGAGCTGTGGGCCCAGCCGTCCTCTCGCCCACACCCTAGGTTCCCTTTCCTTCTGGGTTCGTGGTCCATCATTAAGGAAAACAGGATAGAGCTGAGTAGAATGAAGTTGTGGGGTTTTCCTGCCACTATTATCCCCTTCCCCCTGCAAGTCTAATAACAAAGCACCTATGAATGAATGAAGACCCGCCTCAATCTCACTTCCTGACCTTAAGCCCCACACCTCCCCCCACCCCCCATCTTCTCACCAACCACTTAGGACAGGATGAGGTTCCAGCCAGCGAGGAAGGCACACAGCTGACCCATGGTGACGTAGTTGTAGGTATACACAGAACCGGAACGTGGTACCCGGGCCGCCAGCTCCGCATAGCAGAGCCCAGACAACAGAGATGACAGGCCGGCCATCAGGAAGCAGATGATGATTGCCAGCCCAGTTGTGTATGTGGCCTCGGCACCAGCCACAGTGTACACGCCAGTTCCCAGGCTGCTGCCCACACCCAAGGCCACCAGGTCCAGAGTGTTCAGACATCGGGCCACACGCCTCTCAGACCCCTCCCTAGGCTCCAGCCACTGCCGGTGGACAGCTTCTGACCAAACTGGTGAACATCCTGACACCGCATCCTAGACACAGTTGAGGCTCCGATCTGCTGAGAAAACAACACAGCAAGCCGTCAACAGTGTTCACCTGCCCTTGGCCCTGGGAGGGCAATTCCAAGGAGTGATGGAGTGATGGGGAGCAGGCGGTAAGAGGACACATTGAACAAGCTCTCCATCTCCGAGATTTGGTTTCTTAAACATAAATGAAACTCTTTGTATGTTTCAAAGATACTGGAAGGGTTGTTTGAAGAGAAGCAAGGCGGAAGAGACTATGTCACTCTAAAATGCACCACTTTGGTAAGTAGACTGTCTTGTGTGTGCGTGCATGCTAAATCACTAAGTTGTGTCCAACTCTTTGCAACCCTATGGACTGTAGCCCACCAGGCTCCTCTGTCCATGAGCTGAAGGTGATTCAGACCCTATGGGCTGCAGCCTCAAGAAAAATTCCTTGCCTCTCTTTCAACTGATCAAAATAATTCAGCTTACGGTGCCTATGTCAGGAAGAGAGCTATTACCAGAGAAAACTTCTTGTCTTAGAAAGATGTCAGCGAGGAGAGGCGAGTATTTGTCAATCAATCATCTGCTCATCTCATCTTCTGTAACTGAGTGGGGTTGATCTCAGAGAGAGAGGCAGCCCTGAGCGAGCGGTGGCTTGAAGCAAGGTCCAAGTTCTCTGCTCAGGAATTGGATCTGGGAAGCCTGGATGAAAACCAGGAATCCCAGCCGCTCATCCACCAGGGGCTAGAGGCTAGAAACAAGATTCCCCTGACTTTTGCCCCCACTGAAAAATGTGTTTTCACACAGGCAAACACTGTTTAAAAAAATTAAAATGACAAAAGCAGTTTACTATTAGAGACACAACAAACAGGAGAACACGCAGAGAAACAGTTTATTGAAGACAGAAGCGAGGCAGAGTTACACACCTGGAGAGAAAGGGTGTGTAAAGAAGCAGGTAAAGAAGCAGGTAAACCATTCGTACAAGGCAGCTCCTCTGGGTTTGTTTGACTTTGTTCAATTATCTGGTTTCTTTTTCCACACCTGACCTGCCCTAGGACCCTCCCCAAAACTCACGTGCAACATTTCTTCCCAGGTGGCTTCTAGTCCAGAGCCATATGAAGGAGGTCCTCAGCATCCATATGCAGGAGGTCCCTAGCATCCATATGAAGGAGGTCCTCAGCATCCATATGCAGGAGGCCCTCAGCATCCGTCTCCTATTAGGGGTGACACTCCCTCTTTTTAACTCCCAGGGAACCTTTCTGTGCATGTGCAGTGTCTCCTTTGCCCCAAGGGTGGAAAATTTGTGACCTTGTGACCTTTTAATCAGTATTAAGCCATGCCATAATTGTAGTCTTGAAGTGTTCCCAGGAGGCAAAGTCCAGCTATTTACTCTCTTCCTGTTACTTCTGTCTTGAAGTGTGAACAGGAGGCTGATTGTAAATATACAGCATAGAGCCCAGCCGCCTCCTTCCCCAGGAAAGGTAGACAGGAGGCTGGTGAGAAATGCCGAGCCTTGACCCATGTATCTCCTCTCTCACGTGGGAGGCCACTCTGGTTCGACGCTTTGACCAAGCTGGGCTAGAGTCTGGCCCTCCCTACAAGTTCCATCTCATTTTGACCCAAACCAGATTTCCATTTTGCTCAGCAAGCTTTCAGGTTCAGGACCCTTGGTGTAAACCTGCGATCCAAGCTCTCTAATCACCAAGTCTCTTAAATAATCACACCTGTCAAGGAGGGGAGGGAATAATAATAACTATTTTCCTGTATCATTCAGGAAAGGAAGACAAAGGTGGTGTGCATTTTGTGCAAAATCGTACAAGCTGGTATGTAGTGGAGCTGGATTTGAACCCACAGACATGGCTGATTTCAGGTTCATTGAGCACGTAGGTTCCTTCACACTGACTCTGGTGTAACCCCTCAAGAGTCTCTGACTAAATTCCCAAAAGACTTCTCATGACCAAGAAAGCCAAGTCAAAGATCTGCCATCGGATTTTGCTAAGTGGATTTCTTTCTACTAGAGAGCCTCCAAATATTTTGAAATTTCTGCACACGTCTGCACATAGTCCATTTCATTTACCCATTAAGGCTGTTCATAATCTGATTTCTGAAGCAACCGGCCTGAGACAAAAGAAAAATATTTTAATTTTACCCATAAGTGTAAATTACCAAAGTGTTGTAAATCATACATAGCTTCATGAGAACAGCTGCTTTATGTCTGAAAAAATAGTAATTAGAAGCCAATCGTAATATGTCAGACAGAAGTCATAAAATTATAATCATATTATGCATTTCATTTGTGGGTATTAGTCACTCTGCTGCTGCTGCTAAGTTGCTTCAGTCGTGTCTGACTCTGCGACCCTAGAGACGGCAGCCCACCAGGTTCCCCTGTCCCTGGGATTCTCCAGACAAGAACACTGGAGTGGGTTGCCGTTTCCTTCTCCAATGCATGAAAGTGAAAAGTGAAAGTGAAGTCACTCAGTCGTGTCCGACTCTTAGTGACCGCTTGGACTGCAGCCACCAGGCCCCACTGTCCATGGGATTTTCCAGGCAGAAGTACTGGAGTGGGGTGCCATTGCCTTCTCCACTCAGTTGTGTCCAAATCTTTGCAACCCCATGGACTGCAGCCCGCGAGACTCCTCTGTCCATGGGATTTCCCAGGCAAGAATACTGGAGTGAGTTGCCATTTCCTCCTCCAGGGGATCTTCCAGACCCAGGGATCAAGCTCAAGTCTCCTGCACCGCAGACAGGTTCTTACCGTCTGAGCCACGGGAAGCCCAGCGCTTCATTTAATGCCATGTAATTCATTTCTGTTCCATTTGAGTCCAGTTTTTCTATTAGTTCTGTTGACCTGGCCTGATGATTACGGATGACAGCGACAGTGATAGTTTCAAGAAGGTTGTGAGGCTTTTGTTAAGGCTGCTATGATTTGCCCAGTGAGGTGAGCACCTTGATTACTGGATATTGTGGAAGGCATACCCCAAGGGGAAAACATTTATTTTTTTTTACAATTTTCTTTTCATTGTGAAGGCATCAATCCTGCAGCCAGGAAAGGCTTAAACCCATCATATAAAATGAGATTTGCCAGGGAGTCAGGAAAAGCTGGGCAGTCGTCTCCTGTATCCCAGAGCCCTGAGTGTTTAATCAACAGCCATTGTTTACCCCTTTTAAATCCCCTCAGTTAGAAGTACACTGTTGCCACGCTCTCAACTGGTAGCTCAGATGGCAAAAACCTGCCTGCAATGCAGGAGACTCATGTTCAATCCCTGGGTCAGGAAGATCCCTAGAGAAGGAAATGGCAACCCACTCCAGTATCTTGCCTGGAGAATCCCATGGACAGAGGAACCTGGCGGGCTACAGTCCATGGGGTTGCAAAGAGTCAGACAAGACTAAGTGACTAACGCTTTCAGTTGCTATGCTACAAGGATATCAAGGTAGCAAAATTCTGACAATAAAAGTCAAGTTTCGTAGAAGCAGAATGAACTTTATTTACATGTGCCATAATCTTCAGAGATCACTGTGAAATACTCCTTCTTTTCTCAACCAAAGTAACGAAAGATCTCAAAAGCAAATACAAATCATTTAGACCCAAAGAGTTCACACAGTCTGTTATCAAAAGCAGCGCTCCAAGAAAACATTGTTGTCTTACCAGAGAAAACCATACTCCAGTGTGGCAACAGCTTACTGTTAATAACAACATCTATTTACCTAATTAATTTTAATTCAATTTTAGAAAGCCCTCTCTATAGATCTTGAAGAGGTAACACTTTTGGAAAGGCATCAGAGTGAAATCACAACTAGATATAAAAAGAGACTTCACAAGTCATGTTTAAAGTCTGACTATAAACTTCCCTGCTGAGTCCAGGGGTAAAGAATCCACCTGAAAATGCAGTTGGATCCTTCCATGCGGAAGCTTCCACATGCTGTCGTGCAATGAAGCCTGTGCACCACAACACGGAAGCCCGCACCCTGAGCCCGTTTTCCGCAGAAAGAGACGTGACCACAAGGGAAGCCTGTAAGCTGCAACTGGAGAGCGGCTCCCGCTCAGACAACTAGAGAAAGCCAGCCCGCAGCGACAAGACCAGACACAGCCAAATATTAAATCAATTAATTAAATAGTCTCTAGAGGTTTTCACATTTAAAATTTGATTGCAATGCAATTGACAAAGTAGCTGGGTTACTGCTGTGACTTAAAACACTCTCAGAAAAAAAACCAGAATTATGCCTGATAGCGTTGCACTTGTTTGTGTGGCATCTAAGGTAAAGTTGAAGGGGACTTAAAGCTTAGTTGAAAAAGAAACCTTGAAAGTGAAAGTGTTAACCACTCAGTTCTGTCCAGTTCTTTGCTACGCCATGGACTATAGCCTGCTAGGCTTGGCATTTTCCAGGCAAGAACACTGGAGTGAGTTTCCATTCTCTTTTCCAGGGATCGTCCAACCCAGTGATCGAAACTTGGTCTTCTCAAGTAAAGTAGGAAAGAAAATCACAGGATGAAAAGAGAGAAAGGTACAGTGTGTGTGCTGGTGGGCTGCTTGGGAAGAAATATACTGGAGGGCCCGGGGGCTGTAATTTTTCTACCACCCCTAGGAAATAAAGTGTGGCGTGTAGCAGGGAGCAATATGCTGATGGTGCCAACAAGGAGTCCCTGCACACGGCTCGCAGTGCTGATGAGGACGCACTGCTGGGCTGAGGACCCGCGGGGGGTTCAAGGAGAGCAAGAGACAGAGGGAGAGGACACAGGAAAACAGAACTTGCGCTCCTTCACTGAGCGGATCTAGACGGAAACCTGTGCGTCTTGGAAGCAGAGAGTGAGAGCAAGCAAGTTCTCATGGGAAAGAGAGACTCAGAGGTCTCCAGCCAGCAGTTTGGGGAGACCTGCAGTTTACCTTGAAATCCTGGGTTTCAGCATCAGGTGTTCTCGGAGAGAGTCAGCCGTGAGGGGTGGCTTAGCTCTGTGCGCGGGTATTGAACCCGGGTGGCCTGGGGGAAAACCAAGACTCCTAGCCGCTTGTCCACCAGGGGCCAGAGGCTAGAGACAAGATTCCCCTGACTCTTGCCTCCATTGAAAAATGCATTTCTCAAGGAGGAAAAAAAAATGTTTTTAAATCTAAAACAGGTACAAGTGTATTATTAGAGACACAGCACAACAGTGAGAGAGCGCTCAGAGGAAGTTTGCTCAGTTAAGACAGAAGCGAGGCAGAGACACACAGCTGGAGAGAAAGAGTGTGGGCGTCCTCCCAGGAGGAGGAGCCCCATAACCCAGCAAAGTCAGTAAAATCATTTATAAGGGCAGTTCTTCTGGGTTTGTTTATCTTTAGCCAATTATCCACTTTCTTTTAACACAACTGACCTGCCCTAGGACCCTCACCCACTCGCCTGCGCAACATTTTTTCAAGATGGATTCCAGCCGGGAGGCCATGGGATGGGGTGGGTCCTGGCATCTCCTGTTATGGGGGGATGCCCTCCTCCTCTCTGACCCTCAACATGTGCCATGTCTCCCTGGCCACAAGGCTGGGAAATCTGTCAGTCTTGACCTCTAAATCAAAGAGGGTTTAGCCCTGCCACAGTTGTTGCCTGAAAGTGTCCACAGGAGACAAAGTCCAGCTACTCACTCTCTTCTCTTCATTTCCATCTTGAAGAGCCAACAGGAGGCTGCTTGTAACTCTCTAGCCCAGAGCCCACCTGCCTCCTTCCTCAGGAAATGTAAACAGAAGTCTAATTGTAAATGCCCAGCCTGGAGCCCACTAGCTCCTACCTCAGGACCATATGGGGCTCCTGAGAGTGAAGGCTTTTTTCTGTCCCCTGTTCCTTTTTTAAAAGTATTTTAAATACCCAAAACATTTTGTATTGGGGTGTTGCCAAGTAATGATGTCGCGGTAGTTTCAGGTCAACAGTGAAGGGACTGAGTCACACTTGTACATGTGTCCATTCTCCCCCAGAGTCCCGTCCCATCCAGGCTGCAGCCAACACTGAACAGATTCCTTCTGTCTACTGTAGGTCCTGGTTGCTTTTCCATTTTAAATATAGCAGTGTGTACATGACCTCCCAAAGTCCCTAGCTATTGCTTCCCCTGGCAACCATAAATTCATTTCCTAAGTCTGTGAGTCTCCTTCTGATTTGTAAGTAAGTTCATTTCTGTCCCTTGTTTCTTGCATCCAGACTCCAGCTTCGATGACCTGCTCTGAGTTCCAAAGGGCAGCTTCGAGCAGTTGCTGCTCACAGAATCTGAAACTCCAAAACTTTGGCCACCTGATGTGAAGAGCTGACTCATCCAAAAAGACCCTGATGCTGGGAAAGATTGAAGGCAGGAGGAGAAGGGGAAGACAGAGGATGAGATGGTTGGATGGCATCATTTGCCTCTCTTTCAACTGATCAAAATAATTCAGCTTACGGTGCCTATGTCAGGAAGAGAGCTATTACCAGAGAAAACTTGTCTTAGAAAGATGTCAGCGAGGAGAGGTGAACATTTGTCAATCAGTCATCTGCTTATCTCATCTTCTGTAACCGAGTGGGGTTGATCTCAGAGAGAGAGAGGCAGCCCTGAGCGAGCGGTGGCTTGAAGCGAAGTCTACGTTCCCTGCTCAGGAACTGGACCTGGGAAGCCTGGATGAAAACCAGGAATCCCAGCCGCTCATCCAGCAGGGGCTAGAGGCTAGAAACAAGAGTCTCGTGACTTTTGCCCCCACTGAACAATGTGTTTTCACACAGGCAAACACTGTTTAAAATGACAAAAGCAGTTTACTGTTAGAGACACAACAAGCAGGAGAACACGCAGAGAAACAGTTTATTGAAGACAGAAGCGAGGCAGAGTTACACACCTGGAGAGAAAGGGTGCGGGCGTCCCCCTAGTGAGGAGGAGCCCCGTAAAGAAGCAGGTAAACCGTTCATACAGGGCAGCTCCTCTGGGTTTGTTTGACTTTGTTCAATTATCTGGTTTCTTTTTCCACACCTGACCTGCCCTAGGACCCTCCTTTGCCGTTTCCTTCTCCAATGCATGAAAGTGAAAAGTGAAAGTGAAGTCACTCAGTCGTGTCCGACTCTTAGTGACCCCTTGGACTGCAGCCACCAGGCCCCACTGTCCATGGGATTTTCCAGGCAGAAGTACTGGAGTGGGGTGCCATTGCCTTCTCCACTCAGTTGTGTCCAAATCTTTGCAACCCCATGGACTGCAGCCCGCGAGACTCCTCTGTCCATGGGATTTCCCAGGCAAGAATACTGGAGTGAGTTGCCATTTCCTCCTCCAGGGGATCTTCCAGACCCAGGGATCAAGCTCAAGTCTCCTGCACCGCAGACAGGTTCTTAGCGTCTGAGCCACGGGAAGCCCAGCGCTTCATTTAATGCCATGTAATTCATTTCTGTTCCATTTGAGTCCAGTTTTTCTATTAGTTCTGTTGACCTGGCCTGATGATTACGGATGACAGCGACAGTGATAGTTTCAAGAAGGTTGTGAGGCTTTTGTTAAGGCTGCTATGATTTGCCCAGTGAGGTGAGCACCTTGATTACTGGATATTGTGGAAGGCATACCCCAAGGGGAAAACATTTATTTTTTTTTACAATTTTCTTTTCATTGTGAAGGCATCAATCCTGCAGCCAGGAAAGGCTTAAACCCATCATATAAAATGAGATTTGCCAGGGAGTCAGGAAAAGCTGGGCAGTCGTCTCCTGTATCCCAGAGCCCTGAGTGTTTAATCAACAGCCATTGTTTACCCCTTTTAAATCCCCTCAGTTAGAAGTACACTGTTGCCACGCTCTCAACTGGTAGCTCAGATGGCAAAAACCTGCCTGCAATGCAGGAGACTCATGTTCAATCCCTGGGTCAGGAAGATCCCTAGAGAAGGAAATGGCAACCCACTCCAGTATCTTGCCTGGAGAATCCCATGGACAGAGGAACCTGGCGGGCTACAGTCCATGGGGTTGCAAAGAGTCAGACAAGATCAAAAACCTGCCTGCAATGCAGGAGACTCATGTTCAATCCCTGGGTCAGGAAGATCCCTAGAGAAGGAAATGGCAACCCACTCCAGTATCTTGCCTGGAGAATCCCATGGACAGAGGAACCTGGCGGGCTACAGTCCATGGGGTTGCAAAGAGTCAGACAAGAATAAGTGACTAACACTTTCACTTTCAGTTGCTATGCTACAAGGATATCAAGGTAGCAAAATTCTGACAATAAAAGTTAAGTTTTGTAGAAGCAAAATGAACTTTATCTACATGTGCCATAATCTTCAGAGATCACTGTGAAATTCTCCTTCTTTTCTCAAGCAAAGTAACGAAAGATCTCAAAAGCAAATACAAATCATTTAGACCCAAAGAGTTCACACAGTCTGTTATCAAAAGCAGCGCTCCAAGAAAACATTGTTGTCTTACCAGAGAAAACCATACTCCAGTGTGGCAACAGCTTACTGTTAATAACAACATCTATTTACCTAATTAATTTTAATTTAGTTTTAGAAAGCCCTCTGTATAGATCTTGAAGAGGTAACACTTTTGGAAAGGCATCAGAGTGAAATCACAACTAGATATAAAAAGAGACTTCACAAGTCATGTTTAAAGTCTGACTATAAACTTCCCTGCTGAGTCCAGGGGTAAAGAATCCACCTGAAAATGCAGTTGGATCCTTCCATGCGGAAGCTTCCACATGCTGTCGTGCAATGAAGCCTGTGCACCACAACACGGAAGCCCGCACCCTGAGCCCGTTTTCCGCAGAAAGAGACGTGACCACAAGGGAAGCCTGTAAGCTGCAACTGGAGAGCGGCTCCCGCTCAGACAACTAGAGAAAGCCAGCCCGCAGCGACAAGACCAGACACAGCCAAATATTAAATCAATTAATTAAATAGTCTCTAGAGGTTTTCACATTTAAAATTTGATTGCAATGCAATTGACAAAGTAGCTGGGTTACTGCTGTGACTTAAAACACTCTCAGAAAAAAAACCAGAATTATGCCTGATAGCGTTGCACTTGTTTGTGTGGCATCTAAGGTAAAGTTGAAGGGGACTTAAAGCTTAGTTGAAAAAGAAACCTTGAAAGTGAAAGTGTTAACCACTCAGTTCTGTCCAGTTCTTTGCTACGCCATGGACTATAGCCTGCTAGGCTTGGCATTTTCCAGGCAAGAACACTGGAGTGAGTTTCCATTCTCTTTTCCAGGGATCGTCCAACCCAGTGATCGAAACTTGGTCTTCTCAAGTAAAGTAGGAAAGAAAATCACAGGATGAAAAGAGAGAAAGGTACAGTGTGTGTGCTGGTGGGCTGCTTGGGAAGAAATATACTGGAGGGCCCGGGGGCTGTAATTTTTCTACCACCCCTAGGAAATAAAGTTGGCATGTAGCAGGGAGCGATATGCTGATGGTGCCAACAAGGAGTCCCTGCACACGGCTCGCAGTGCTGATGAGGACGCACTGCTGGGCTGAGGACCCGCGGGGGGTTCAAGGAGAGCAAGAGACAGAGGGAGAGGACACAGGAAAACAGAACTTGCGCTCCTTCACTGAGCGGATCTAGACGGAAACCTGTGCGTCTTGGAAGCAGAGAGTGAGAGCAAGCAAGTTCTCATGGGAAAGAGAGACTCAGAGGTCTCCAGCCAGCAGTTTGGGGAGACCTGCAGTTTACCTTGAAATCCTGGGTTTCAGCATCAGGTGTTCTCGGAGAGAGTCAGCCGTGAGGGGTGGCTTAGCTCTGTGCGCGGGTATTGAACCCGGGTGGCCTGGGGGAAAACCAAGACTCCTAGCCGCTTGTCCACCAGGGGCCAGAGGCTAGAGACAAGATTCCCCTGACTCTTGCCTCCATTGAAAAATGCATTTCTCAAGGAGGAAAAAAAAATGTTTTTAAATCTAAAACAGGTACAAGTGTATTATTAGAGACACAGCACAACAGTGAGAGAGCGCTCAGAGGAAGTTTGCTCAGTTAAGACAGAAGCGAGGCAGAGACACACAGCTGGAGAGAAAGAGTGTGGGCGTCCTCCCAGGAGGAGGAGCCCCATAACCCAGCAAAGTCAGTAAAATCATTTATAAGGGCAGTTCTTCTGGGTTTGTTTATCTTTAGCCAATTATCCACTTTCTTTTAACACAACTGACCTGCCCTAGGACCCTCACCCACTCGCCTGCGCAACATTTTTTCAAGATGGATTCCAGCCGGGAGGCCATGGGATGGGGTGGGTCCTGGCATCTCCTGTTATGGGGGGATGCCCTCCTCCTCTCTGACCCTCAACATGTGCCATGTCTCCCTGGCCACAAGGCTGGGAAATCTGTCAGTCTTGACCTCTAAATCAAAGAGGGTTTAGCCCTGCCACAGTTGTTGCCTGAAAGTGTCCACAGGAGACAAAGTCCAGCTACTCACTCTCTTCTCTTCATTTCCATCTTGAAGAGCCAACAGGAGGCTGCTTGTAACTCTCTAGCCCAGAGCCCACCTGCCTCCTTCCTCAGGAAATGTAAACAGAAGTCTAATTGTAAATGCCCAGCCTGGAGCCCACTAGCTCCTACCTCAGGACCATATGGGGCTCCTGAGAGTGAAGGCTTTTTTCTGTCCCCTGTTCCTTTTTTAAAAGTATTTTAAATACCCAAAACATTTTGTATTGGGGTGTTGCCAAGTAATGATGTCGCGGTAGTTTCAGGTCAACAGTGAAGGGACTGAGTCACACTTGTACATGTGTCCATTCTCCCCCAGAGTCCCGTCCCATCCAGGCTGCAGCCAACACTGAACAGATTCCTTCTGTCTACTGTAGGTCCTGGTTGCTTTTCCATTTTAAATATAGCAGTGTGTACATGACCTCCCAAAGTCCCTAGCTATTGCTTCCCCTGGCAACCATAAATTCATTTCCTAAGTCTGTGAGTCTCCTTCTGATTTGTAAGTAAGTTCATTTCTGTCCCTTGTTTCTTGCATCCAGACTCCAGCTTCGATGACCTGCTCTGAGTTCCAAAGGGCAGCTTCGAGCAGTTGCTGCTCACAGAATCTGAAACTCCAAAACTTTGGCCACCTGATGTGAAGAGCTGACTCATCCAAAAAGACCCTGATGCTGGGAAAGATTGAAGGCAGGAGGAGAAGGGGAAGACAGAGGATGAGATGGTTGGATGGCATCACTGACTCAGTGGACATGAGTTTGGGTGCACTCCGGGAGTTGGTGATGGACAAGGAGGCCCGGCGTGCTGCAGTCCATGGGGTTGCAAAGAGTTGAACACGACTGAGGAACTGCACTGAAGTGAACTGAATCATGGAAGGAGCTGCTGAGAAACCACCTGAGGCAAAATTAAAGGGACCAGAGGCCCTTTAAATTTTAATCTTCCTGAAGATTAGGAGACCTACCGCCTGGGACCCTGCACACACCCTGATCTGTCAGCAACTGCTGCCTTGAACAGTTGCCATAAAACTCCTCACTGAACTCGCCTGGGTTGGGACTCAGTTTCAGTGGCAGGAGCCCGCTCTGTCCCTGGGCCTGGCAAAGCAATAAAGCTGTTCTTCCCTCCTCCACCCAGAACTCTGCCTCTGCGGTGGACGCCACACTGGTGTTCAGAGAGGCTGAGCTCTCAGCATCACTTCCTGTTAATGCGGGTGTGGCGGCCCAGATAGCAGGAGTTGGAGGGCTGACAACCTGATCATTAGTAGACAAAGGAGACCCCATTTCTATCATTTCCTTTATTTATTATGATTTTGGCTGTGCTGGGTCTTCACTGCTGCGTGCAGGTTCCCTCTATTTGTGGGGAGCAGGGGCTACTCTCCGGTTGGGGCTCATGGGCTGCTGATTTTGGTGGCTTCTGGGCTCTCGAGCGCAGGCTCAGTAGTTGTGAACACAGGCTTAGCTGCTCTGAGGCATGTGGAACTTCTCTGGAATTGAACCTATGTCTTCTGGATTGGCAGGTGGATTCTTATCCACTGGACCACTGGGGAAGTCCCCTAGATCCCATTTCTTCTCAGGAGAATTTGCCTGACACCTGGTTTGGACCTGGTGCTTTGGGAAGACTTGCAGTCAGGCTCCAGTTGTCTCCTTTAACTAAGTAGGTCTTAACATTTTTTTGTAGTGAAACAAGTAAGGTGTACATTTAATCCATGTATCTTATATGGGTACGTATTTTATGCATATTGACTATACATGTACACACATATTTCACTTTTTGCCAATGCTGCCTTTTTTACAATTTGAGGATTTGTGGCCACTGTGTTGTCAGCTAAGGTTCACCATATCTTAGAAAAAAATATTTTTAAATAGAAGTATATACAGTAATTTTTTTACAGATTGTTATTTCTCACACTGAAATCAGATTGATTATATTCTTTGCAGCCAAAGATGGAAAAACTCTATACAGTCAGCAAAAACAAGACCGGGAGCTGACTATGGCTCAGATCATGAACTCCTTATTGCCAAATTCAGACTTAAATTGAAGAAAATGGGGAAAACCACTAGGCCATTCAGGTATGACCCAAGTCAAATCCCTATGATTAGATGGTGTAAGTGACAAATAGATTTAAGGTACTAGATCTGATAGACAGAGTGCCTGATGAACTATGGACAGAGGTTCGTGACATTGTACAGGAGACAGGGATCAGGACCATCCCCAAGAAAAAGAAAAAGAAATGAAAAAAGGCAAAATGGCTGTCTGAGGAAGCCTTACAAATAGCTGTGAAAAGAAGAGAAGTGAAAAACAAAGGAGAAAAGGAAAGATATACCCATTTGAATGCAGAGTTCCAAAGAATAGCATGGAGAAATAAGAAAGCCTTCCTCAGAGATCAATAGAAATAGAAGAAAGAAATAGAAGAAATAGAGAAAAACAATACAATGGGAAAGACTAGAGATCTCTTCAAAAAAAATTAGAGATACCAAGGGAACATTTCATGCAAAGATGGGAACAATAAAGGACAGAAATGTTAGAAATGGACCTAACAGAAGCAGAAGATACTAAGAAGAGGTGGCAAGAATACACAGAAGAACTGTGCAAAAAAGATCTTCATGACCCAGATAATCATGATGGTGTGATCACTCACCTAGAGCCAGACATTCTGAAATGTGAAGTCAAGTGGGCCTTAGAAAGCATCACTATGAACAAAGCTAGTGGAGGTGATGGAATTCCAGTGGAGCTGTTTCAAATCCTGAAAGATGATGCTGTGAAAGTGCTGCACTCAATCTGCCAGCAAATTTGGAAAACCCAGCAGTGGCCACAGGACTGGAAAAGGTCAGTTTTCATTCCAATCCCAAAGAAAGGCAGTGCCAAAGAATGCTCAAACTACCGCACAACTGCACTCATCTCACATGCTAGTAAAGTAATGCTCAAAATTCTCCAAGCCAGACTTCAGCAATATGTGAACCATGAACTTCCTGATGTTCAAGCTGGTTTTAGAAAAGGCAGAGGAACCAGAGATCAAATTGCCAGCATCCACTGGATCATGGAAAAAGCAAGCGAGTTCCAGAAAAACATCTATTTCTGCTTTATTGACTATGCCAAAGCCTTGACTGTGTCGATCACAATAAACTGTATAAAATTCTGAAAGAGATGGGAATACCAGACCACCTGACCTGCCTCTTGAAAAATCTGTATGCAGGTCAGGAAGCGACAGTTAGAACTGGACATGGAACAACAGACTGGTTCCAAATAGGAAAAGGATTACGTCAAGGCTGTATATTGTCACCATGCTTATGTAACTTATATGCAGAATACATCATGAGAAACGCTGGGCTGAATGAAGCACAAGCTGGAATCAAGATTGCTGGGAGAAATATCAATAACCTCAGATATGCAGATGGCACCACACTTACAGCAGAGAGTGAAGAAGAACCTACGAGCCTCTTGATGAAAGTGAAAGAGGAGAGGGAAAAGTTGGCTTAAAGCTCAACATTCAGAAAACTAAGATTATGGCATCCAGTCCCATCACTTCATGGGAAATAGATGGGGAAACAGTGGAAACACTGGCTGACTTTATTTTTGGGGGGCTCCAAAATCATTGCAGATGGTGACTGCAGCCATAAAATTAAAAGACGCTTATTATTTTGAAGGAAAGTTATGACCAACTTAGATGGCATATTCAAAAGCAGAGACATTACTTTGCCAACAAAGGTCCATCTAGTCAAGGCTATGGTTTTTCCAGTAGTCATGTATGGATGTGAGGGTTGGACTATAAAGAAAGCTGAGTGCCAAAGAATTGATGCTCTTGAACTGTGGTGTTGGAGAACACTCTTGAGAGTCACTTGGACTGCAAGGAGATCTAACCAGTCCATCCTAAAGGAGATCAGTCCTGGGTGTTCATTGGAAGGACGGATGTTGAAGCTGAAATTCCAATTCTTTGGTAAAGGAGATCAGTCCTGGGTGTTCATTGGAAGGACTGATGTTGAAGCTGAAACTCCAATCCTTTGGCCACCAGATGTGAAGGGCAAACTCATTTGAAAAGACCCTGATTCTGGGAAACATTGAGGGTGGGAGGAGAAGGGGACGACAGAGGATGAGATGGTTGGATGGCATCACTGACTCAATTGACATGAGTTTGGGTGGCCTCTGGGAGTTGGTGATGGACAGAGAGGTCTGGTGTGCTGCAGTCCATGGGGTCGCAAAGATTTGAACACGACTGAGCAACTGAACTGAACTGATTTCTCACTTAGAGTGTAGTACAACATAACTTCTACATGCACAGGGAAACTTAAAAAATTATGTCTCCTTTCATTGCCAATTCTTTTTATTCATGTGGTCTGGACCCAACCCACAAAATTTCCAAGATATGCCTGTATGAGTGACCTTTTTGAATTAATTAATGAATCTCCTGTTTGGGTCATACCAATTTATTATATTTTATTGGCTGTACTTCACAGCCCACTGGATCTGAGTTCCCTGACCAGGGATGGAACCTGAGCCCCCAGCAGTGGAACCACGGAGTCCTCATCACTGGACCACCAAGGAATTCCCTCTACTAACATTACAGAGAGTGCACCATTTTCTTTCCTGGAGAACTGCCCACATTCCAGTTTTGGCTGACTGTGTTTTCAGTTGAAATATGAATCTGTCCCTTACGTCTCCTGTGAGCTGGTAGTTAGTCCAAAAGCTTGATTATATTCTGATTCAACTTTTCGTTAGGGCTATGTTTCAGGAAGTGTTCTTTATTGGTGTTTAGTTGTCCCACACCAGGAAGGGTAGAATGATAATCAGGTGATGTCAACCTGTTCCATCAGTTTCACCTAGCAAAGTCAGTCTCCAGTTTAATTGTGTCCTAAGACTGTAATTTCATTAGAACTTGCAAGACAGTGATATTACTATTTCTGTTAATCCTCCTCCGTTTATATTTTAATTCAGTTAACAATATTGCTGTTCAGTTTCTTGACCTTTGTCTCCCCTTCACTCTACTTCAGTTTTTCATTCCCGCAAAAAAATCGTATGCTTCATTATTACCAACATTGCCAAAGTGTGTAATCTCAATTCCAAGCATTCTGTCCGCAGTGATCACTTTTTATCTTGACTTTCCAGGTTCACTTTCTATCTCTTAGTCCCACCCAACTGTAAGTGTATATCAACCAACCATTACCTCTCATTTCATTTCCCTTCCTCTAGCAATGCAGGTGTTGCTGTGTTTTTTTTTTTTTTTTTGTCAATTAAGAACTTTTCCTCATCAACTTTACTGTGTAATTCTAAGGTTCTGCAACAAGAGTAAAGGAAAATGATCATTTACACAATGTTACACTATATCTCAATAAAGTGTAAAAAAGGGGGGAAAAATTAAAATGAGCATTTTTCCCTGTATCATTACTGAATGGTCTACTTTATCTGTTATTATCTTTTTCTTAGGTTCTACTATTTCCCATATTGAGATAGCTATCTTAGCTTTCTTATGTTACCATTGGCATAGTGTATATTTTTCTTCTTACTTTCAACCTATTTGTGTCCTAATATTTGAGGTGTAACACTTGACACAATATATAGTTACCTGCATCTCCTTCCCAGATCACAATCTGTGTTTTCACTGGAAATGAGGCCCAAGAAACTATTTCTCATGTGCCCATTAATATTTTATTAGTTCCTCAGGTTGATGTTTCCACTGTTGTACTTTCTTTGTGAAAACTGATCTTGCTACTCACTTATGAAGCATGCACTTTTCTGCATGCATACTAAGCTTTGAAAGCTTAAAATTATACAACTCTGAAGACATTTTGTCCACTACCAGTGAACACAGGGCTCCAAATGCATTCCAACCTCAAGCTCCATAGAGGCTCAAAATGCCCCTTGAACCACAAGATACCTCCAGTGCATAGAAGGATTCCACACAGCATCGGTTTCCTGTGGTTAAGGCCATTCATCACTAAGAATGTTTTTGTCAAGTCTGCGAGGTGGAGGCTGGTGGCTGCGGCTCGTTGCTCTCCAGGCTGTGTCTGATCCCATATCCAAAGTATATGGCAAATCCTAGTAGGCAAATGAGACAGTGAGAAAGAAAAGTTGGCACTCTTCTCACGTACACATGCCCAGTGGGCCTCCTTTTATGATGTCTGACAGGAGGGGAGAAGTGGTAGGAAGATGATTTGATTCAGTCTCTCAAGAGGTCTTACTTTCCAAGGAAGCCACTTACCAATCCCCATCCAAATGCCAAACAGGGTCCAGGTCCCAGTGTCCATCTGCATCATCAGGTAAAGGTTCACGAAGATGCTGACCAGTGGGAGGACAGGCAGAGCAGGGACCTGTGGGCAGAGTCAGTTCACCCCTGAACACAGCCCAGCCGTCTGAGAGGGAGATGCTGCCCTGTATGGGTAGGGCGACCACAATCCTATTCAGACTGTGAGTTCAGTGCCTCCTGAGATTGTGTATGTCAAGCACTGAGGGTGGATCAGAGGAGTGTCCATGGGTTTTAGCAACTCCCCTTATTCCTTGGTCCGACAGAGATGTTTAGACCTCAAAGCAGGCTGACTTCATTCACTCAAGGTGGACACTCTGGGCACATAAGGTCACTTACCTTGAAGTAAACAGGCGAGGGGCTCTGGGGCTGCCTCCAGATGATGACCGTGACCCCAGTGATGAGCAGCAGCAGCAGCACAGCCACTGCTGTGAGCCCGGGGTCTCCAGAGAACACCTGGCTGGGCCACTGGGCCAGGACCAGGCTCAGGATGGTCAGCAGGAGAACTGCAAGGGTCAAGGAGGAGGAGAACAGACTGGACCCAGAAGACAAAGACGTCAGAACCTTGGGTCACACCCATCTCTGAAACTGTCCACCTCATGAAGGGCCATCCTATCTTGATTCTTCCTTAACTTCCCCACACAATCTGTCCTCCCCATTCTGTTAATTTCACAATACAACCAATGAGAAATCCCACCACTAACCAAGCAGGAAGGCACACCAATAGACAATGTGCCCAGATTTCAGAGTGGGGATGGTGTTACTGGGGCACCAGAGGCTCTTTAGAATGTTTGAGGATCTTGCTTCAGGCCCAGGTTCAAAATGACTTGCTTCTAGGAGAGAAATATCAGTTTCCTCCTCTGTTGCCTCATTGTCGCTTAAGTTCTGGTCTGGCTGATACCTGAAGTAGAAATATTAAGTCAATATTCATAGCAGCCCCTACTCATCCAACATCAGACAATCTAATCTTTCCCAGCTTAATGACAGCAGGACATTTAGAAGGCAGCATGGAAGGCGGAAAAGGATTATCTCCCCATCAATCTTGGACAAACCAAAGACCTCTCTCCCCCGACCCCAGTCAAACTACACTGGAGTCTCACCTGAGGACAAGGACAGAAAACGCCACCAGGGAGTAAGCAAGCAGCATCGCAGTTGACACGAGGTCCACAAGATCACTGAGCTCAAAGAGTAAAGTCATGAGCCCTGCAATGAGGGAACAAACAAGACGGATGGAGAGAGTGAGAAACAGAGGAAATACACAAGTCTAGAAAACTGATCAAGGACACAGTGGATTGTTGTTGTTGCTGTTTTTAACCTGTAAGACTTCCAGCAAATATGATGGCCAGGATGGGGGTGCCTGTGCGGGTACAGATCCGAGCAAGTCCCCGGAAAAGGAGCCTATCCTCTGCCATTGCATAGACCAATCGAGGCATGGGGAACATGGTACCCAGGAGACTGGAAAAGAAGATGGAAGCACATATGAGGACGTGCAGAAGCAGGGCAGACAGCGGCTTCTGCTCCCCAGTCTACAAGGGGCAAGATGTTCTTCCATCTCGTCTCTCAATCCCAAGGGCTGGGATACCCGAGCATCTGACAGTGGATGGGGAGAAAACCAAGACACTGACCTGGACGTAAGAGCACAGAGGGCGCCAACAGCCACCACATATCTGGCAGGGCCCCACCCAACCTGGAGAAAAGCCTGCGGCAGGGGGCTCTCAAGCTGAATCTGGTAGTAGGGCACCATGAGAGTGAGTGCCGCCGAGACACCAAAACATGCCAGAAAGCAGATGAAGAGTGAAATCACGATGCCCAAGGGGATGGCACGATGAGGATTTGGGACTTCACCCCCTGCAAGATGGGTGCAGTATTGAGTCAAGAAAGACACTGGAATGAAAGCACAAAATCCCCTCCTCTTGCACCTCCAAAAGCAGTCTAACTTTCTCCCAATCCCTATGCCCAAGGACAGCCCTACCTGCCCAGACCCTCGACAGGACACACAGTGACCATGTTACCTGTAGTGGCTACGACATCAAAGCCAACAAAGGCATAGAAGCATGTCGCTGCTCCATGAAGAATCCCTTCAAAGCCAAAGGGCACAAACCCTCCAGAACCCAGAGGGCCCAAGCTATGGTGAGAGAAGGAACAAGAAAGATCGTGGGTGAGGTGAGTTCAGTTACCTCTTCCGGGCTCCTCCCTTAATACCACAAGTGCTGGGCTCCAAGACTCCCATCCCCTGGATCCATCAGCCCAGGTCTCTTTAGTCTCCACCATATTCCCAGCTCTGCACCATGAACACGCAAGAGCTGGCCAAGAGGACCCTCCTAACCGTGAGATGTCACCGTATCCAGATGTGTTCAATGTGGTCAATGAGTAGTCCTGATTTGTGAGCTTCCAGTTGTGCAGGTCTCCCTTAATGAAGCCAGAGAGGATGATGAAGCTGAGGACCAAAATGTTCAAGCTTGTGAACACTTTGTTAACTAGGGCTGACTCATGAACTCCCAGAACCAGTAGTCCTGTGGGAAAGATAGAATATGAGACATCCAAAATGACCAAATCCATAGACACAGAAAGGAAACTGGCGGCTACAGGGGCTGAGGTTTGGGCAATAATAGCAGGTGGATGGATGGTGACTGCTCAGCGGGTACAGGGTTTCCTTCTGTTTTTGTTTATTTATTTATTTATTTATTTTCAGTTCAGTTCAGTCGCTCAGTCATGTCCAATTCTTTGCGACCCCACGAACTGCAGCACGCCAGGCCTCCCTGTCCATCACCAACTCCCGGAGACTACTCAAACTCATGTCCATTGAGTCGGTGATGCCATCCAACCATCTCATCCTTGGTCGTCCCCTTCTCCTCCTGCCCCCAATCCCTCCCAGCATCAGAGTCTTTTCCAATGAGTCAACTCTTTGCACGAGGTGGCCAAAGTACTGGAGTTTCAGCTTCAGCATCAGTCCTTCCAAAGTACACCCAGGACTGATCTCCTTTAGAATGGACTGGTTGGATCTCCTTGCAGTCCAAGGGACTCTCAAGAGTCTGCTCCAACACCACAGTTCAAAAGCATCAATTCTTCGGCGCTTAGCTTTCTTCAGTCCAACTCTCACACCCATACATGACTACTGGAAAAACCATAGGCTTGACTAGACAGACCTTTGTTGGCAAAGTAAGGTGTCTGCTTTGGAATATGCTGTCTAGGTTGGTCATAGCTTTCCTTCCAAGCAGTAAGCGTCTTTTAATTTCATGGCTGCAATCACCACCATTTGTCTTTTTTTTTTTTATTTATTTATTTTAGATGGAGGCTAATTACTTTACAAAATTGTAGTGGTTTTTGCCATACATTGTCATGAATCAGCCATGGGTGTACATGTGTTCCCCATCCTGAACCCCCCTCCCACCTCCCTCCCCATCCCATCTCCCAGGATCATTTCTGTGTTCCAGCCCTGAGCAACCTATCTCATGCATTGAAACTGGACTGGTGATCTGTTTCACGTATGGTACTATATATGTTTCAATGCTATTCCCTCAAATCATCCCACCCTTGCCTTCTCCCACAGAGTCCGAAAAACTGTTCTATACATCTGTGTTAGTATACTATGTTGGTGCTTTTCTTTCTGACTTACTTCACTCTGTATAATAGGCTCCAGTTTCATCCACTTCATTAGAACTGATTCAAATGTATCCTTTTTAATGGCTGAGTAATATTCCATTGTGTATATGTACCACAGCTTTTTTATCCATTTGTCTACCGATGGACATCTAGGTTGCTTCCATGTCCTGGTTACTGTAAACAGTGCTGTGATGAACATTGGAGTAAATGTGTCTCTTTCAATTCTGGTTTCCTTGGTGTGTATGCCAGGCAGTGGGATTGCTGGGTCGTATGGGAGTTCTATTTCCAGTTTTTTAAGGAATCTCCACACTGTTCTCCATAGTGGCTATACTAGTTTGCATTCCCACCAACAGTATAAGAGGATTCTTTTTTCTCCACACCCTCCCCAGCATTTATTGTTTGTAGACTTTTTGATGGCAGCCATTGTGAGATGGTACCTCATTGTGGTTTTGATTTGCATTTCTCTGCTAATGAGTGATGTTGAGCATCTTTTCATGTATTTGTTAGCCATCTGTATGTCTTCTTTGGAGAACTGTCTGTTTAGTTGTTTGGCCCATTTTTTGATTGGGTCATTTATTTTTCTGGAACTGAGCTGCAGGAGTTGCTTGTATTTGAGATTCTTTGTCAGTTGCTCTGTTTGCTACTATTTTCTCCCATTCTGAAGGCTGTCTTTTCACTTTGCTTATGTTTCCTTTGCTGTGCAGAAGCTTTTCAGTTTAATTAGGTCCCATTTGTTTATTTTTGCTTTTATTTCCGTTACTCTGGGAGGGGGTCATAGATGATCCTGCTGTGATTTATGTCAGAGAGTGTTTTGCCTATGTTTTCCTCTAGGAATTTTATAGTCTGGTCTTATGTTTAAATCTTTAGGGATTTCCTTTTGTTGTGATGAAAATGTTTGGAACTAGGTGGAGGTGACGGTTACACAGGACTGTGAATGAATAAAAGCCCCACAGAATTGCACACTTGCAAATGGCTAATTTCTTACTGTGGCAGTCATCTCATAGTAGACAGGTCTATCAAATCATCACTTTCCTCATCTTAAAATTATATAATCTTGTATAGCAATCATATCTCAGTAAACTGGGGGAGTACAGTAAAATGGTTAATTTTATTTTGTGTGAATTTCTTCTGAACTAAACAAACATCTTCAGTTTCCGTACAAGGAAGAAACTTGTTAGCCTAAGTAATGATTATCAGATGGGGGTGACTTTGTCTCTGAAGAAACTTCTGGTAATATCCTGAGGCGTTCTGACTGTCATACTCTGGGGGGAAGGCATCGATTTTTCTAGTGAGTAAAGATAAGCGGTGGCTTCCCTGTGGCTCAGTGGTAAAGAATCCACCTGCCAATGCAGGAGATGCAGGTTTGATCCTGGGTCGGGAAAATCCCCTGGAGAAGGAAATGGCAACCCACTCCAGCATTCTTGTCTGGAAAATCCTGTGGACAGAGGGACCTGGCGGGCCACACTGCATGGGGGGGCAAAGAGTCAGATAATGACTTACCGATTAAACAACAAAGATCAGGGGTGCCACTCAGTATCTGACAACGACTGAAAGCAAAACCGACAATGAACCGGATAGCCCCCGACACCAAAGAATGATTCAACCCAGGATGTCAAGACTGCCAAGGGTT
This sequence comes from Cephalophus harveyi, assembly GCA_006410635.1. Lineage (NCBI taxonomy): Eukaryota > Metazoa > Chordata > Mammalia > Artiodactyla > Bovidae > Cephalophus > Cephalophus harveyi. The sequence continues at coordinate 43,480 of SJYT01029999.1, read as the reverse complement.
GAAAACAGTGGTCTGTGTCTTGCCTTCCTGTCTCTCTTATCTCATACACTTCATTCCAGTCCTAATCCTCCCACCATTCCGGAACCCCAAGCCTTTTGTACCCCAGCTCCCCTTCCACACCCCACTTTAGCTGACCTCTGTCTCACCTGTGAGCAGCAGCACCAGGACAAAGGCAAAAAAGTCTACGTAGGTGGCCAGGAAGTAGGGCACATGCAGGGAGAAGGTCTCCTGGAACGCCTGGGAGATGCGGTTCCCAATCAGGCTGTCAAAGGCGTAGCTCCAGGCTCTGGCCTCACAGGCGGTCGCTACAGCAGCAAAAGATGAAGACCCATTGACAAATACAAATTGCACCCCAACCACTACCGTGTGATGCATTTGGGGGAAAAAACAGAAAATCCGTAATCTCAGAATGTTTCCTTTTATGGAGTGGAGAGAGTAGGCCCAGATGATTCACGGAACAGGTTAACTATTTAATGTGTTGTTGTTGTTGTTAATCACTCAGTCGTGTCCAACTCTTTGTGACCCCATGGACTGGAGCCTGGCAGGTTCCTCTGTCCGTGGGACTCCCCAGGCAAGAATACTGGAGTGGGTTGCCATTTCCTTCTCCAGTTTAATATTTTAGGAGGAGATGAAAGGAAGCAGCTGAGCAGAGACTTTACTATGGTGAGCGGAGGAGCCTGTGGGACATGCCTTCCTCTCTCCCACCCCCTACAGGTCCCTTTCCTTCTCGGTTCTACTGCTACTGCTACTGCTAAGTCGCTTCAGTCGTGTCCGACTCTGTGCGATCCCAGAGACAGCAGCCTATCAGGCTCCCCAGTCCCTGGGATTCTCCAGGCAAGAACATTGGAGTGGGTTGCCATTTCCTTCTCCAATGCGTGAAAGTGAAAAGTGAAAGCGAAGTTGCTCAGTTGTGTCCGACTCTTAGCAACCCCATGGACTGCAGCCTACCAGGCTCCTCCGCCCATGGGATTTTCCAGGCAAGAGTACTGGAGTGGGTTCTAGCTCCTATTATTTCAGGAAAGCAGTGTAGATCTAAGTAGAATAAAGTTTCAAGCTATGAAGTTCCTCTACAATTACCCACTTCACTCCACAAGGTGGAAAATAAAGATCTCATGAGTCAGCAACACTCCAATCCCCCTCTGAATTTTCTGACCTTAAGCCCCGCCTTCCCCCACCGCATCATCTCACCCATGACAAAGGACAGGATGAGGTTCCAGCCAATGATGAAGGCGCACAGCTGACCCATGGTGACGTAGCTGTAGAGATAGGCAGAACCGGGGCGTGGTACCCAGGCTGCCAACTCTGCATAGCAGAGCCCGGACAAAAGAGTAGACAGGCCGGCTGCAAAGAAGCAGATGACAGTCGCTGGTCCAGCCTCATGCACAGCCACTTCTCCAACCAAGATGTACACACCAGCTCCCAGGGTGCTGCCCACACCCGAGGCCACCAGGTCCAGAGTGTTCAGATGACCAGCCTTGGGCCTCTCAAACCCCTCCCTGGGCTCCAACAGCCGCCTGCGGACCAGCTTTTGACCAAATTGGTGAACATCCTGACACAACATCCTAGATAAAGTTGAGGAGGGTCAGATCTGCTGAGAAAATGACACAGCAAGCCGTCAAGAAAGTCCATGGGCCCTTGGCCCTAGGAGTCCAGTTCTAGGGAGCAGAGGAGTGATGGGGAGCAGGTGAACAAAGGACAGATCAATAAGTTCCCTATCTCTGAGATTTGGTTTCTTAAACATCCGTTTAGTTCAGTTCAGTCACTAACTTTTGTCCAACTCTTTGCAACTCCATGGACTGCATGGATGCCAGGCTTCCTTGTCCTTCACTATCTCCTGGAGTTTGCTCACACTCATGTCCGTTGAGTCAGTGATGCCATCCAACCATTTCATCTTCTGTCGTCCCCTTCTTCTCCTGCCCTCAATCTTTCAGCATCAGGGTCTTTTCAAATGAGTTGGCTCTTCGCATCAGGTACCCAAAGTGTTGGAGCTTCAGCATCTTTAAATATATTTAAATAATATATTATTATTATATGCTGGAAATAGTGTTTAAAGAGAAGTGGCAGGGGGCAGAATTTCCACTCTAAAATGTGCCACTTTGGCTTGTAGATTGTTTTGAACTGAAGGGAAGTAAGATGCTGCCTCCTAAAGAAAAGCCTTTTGCCTCTCCCTTCATGGCTCAAAATAGCTTAGACTATGGGACCTATGTCAGAAAAAAGAGCTGTTATGACATAATTTCTTGTCTTTGAAAGACTTGTCAGCATGGAATGGCAAAATTTTGTTTACCAGTCATTTGCAATTCCCATCTTCTGAAACTGAGTGGGGCTGATCTCAAAGAGAGAGAGAGAGAGAGAGAGCCGTGAGTGGTGGCTGGAAGCAAAGTCTTAGTTCTCTGCTCAGGAATTGGACCTGGTGGGGCCTGGATGAAACCCAGGAATCCTAGCCGCTTACCCACCAGCAGCTAGAGGCTAGAAACAAGGTTTCCCTGGCTCTTGACTTCATTGAAAAATACATTTCTCAAGGAGGCAAAATGGTAAAAAAAAAAAAAAAGTGTATTATTAGAGACACAGCACAACAAACAGGGAAGCACAGACAGAAGCTGTTTTGTTAAGACAGAGACACACATCAGGAGAGAAAGGGTGTGGACATTCTCCCTGAAGGGGGGGAGCCCCTTAGAGAGGCAGTTAAATCAAGCCTCCCTGGTGGCCCAGTGATAAACATCCACCTGCCGATACCAGAGACGTGGGTTCCATCCCTGGTCCTGGAAGATCCCCATGCCATGTGGCAGCTAAGCCCACGTGGCATGAAAATTGAGCCTGTGCACTGGGACCCAGGAGCCGCAGCCCCCAGGGAAGCCAGGGCGCCCTAGAGCCCGTGGCCCACAGCACGGAAGTCGCCGCAGTGAGAAGCCGGAGCGCGGCACCTGGAGACTCGCCCCTGCTCTCTGCAGCTAGCGAAAAGCCTGCAGAGCAGTGAAGACCCATCGGAGCCAAAATAGATGGGCAAATAAAACAAATTTTTAAAAAGAGACAGCCGATTCATTCATACAGGGCAGTGCTTCCAGTTTTGTTTGCCGTTAGCCAATTAGGTCCTGACCTGCTCTAGGACCCTCACCAACACGTGTGTGTAACTTTTTTTCCAAGACAGAGCCCAGCCCAGCAGCCTCTGGCACCTATTATGGGATGGTGCCTCCCTCTTTTTTGACCTCCAAGGAGCCTTTCCACACATGCACAGTGTCTCCCTTGACACAACTTTCCTACTGTATTCCAAAATATTTCCTTCATTGCTTTGAGTAGCTTTAAGGTCCTTTCAAGTAGAATCCTCAGCTCTCAAAACCTTAACCTATATTGAAATATGAGAAGAAAGCAATTGCGAACCACTGGTCACATTAGCAATTTTTCATTGTGAAACTTAAGAGCATATTTCATAGGTTGCATTTTCCCAAATTGCAGTTTCTTTCCCCAACATAATACAAAGCATGTCCAATAAACCCAAGATTTTTAGTTTTGCTCTCTCAAGAAGACAAAAGTAGGTAAATATAGATTTGTTCAGTGATCCATGTTCCAGTATTTTATCTTAAAAATACTTTAGACATTTAATGAGTTATTATTTGACTTGATTTAGTAAAACTCTGTAGGTCCAAGTTACCAAAACTCTGGAAAACCTAAAACATAATTATATCCAAAGTGTTCACTCAAAAGCTTTTATCCTATACCAAGTTAGATTTTGCTGACAAACGTTGTAACATACATGGCATAAATTTAATGACATTCAGTCTTTTATCTTAAAAATACTTTAGACATTTAATGAGTTATTATTTGACTTGATTTAGTAAAACTCTGTAGGTCCAAGTTACCAAAACTCTGGAAAACCTAAAACATAATTATATCCAAAGTGTTCACTCAAAAGCTTTTATCCTATACCAAGTTAGATTTTGCTGACAAACGTTGTAACATACATGGCATAAATTTAATGACATTCAGTCCATCCAGGCACAGTAAAAGTATTGTATTTAATATTAATGACTCTAAAGACATATTAAGAGTCATTAATATGACTCTAAAGTCCATCATGAGACTTCAACTTTCATATCCCATATTTAACACTGAATATTTCCCAGATCATGTGAACCTGAAATTCATTTAGTTTAATGTCTTATTTTTAGAATTGTTTGATTTGTAAGTGCTTACTTTTCCTTAAGCCAATTTAATAGAGCTCCTTTACAAATTAATCTCAAAAATCCAAAACAAAGACAAATACTGAGACATACATACATCCAGATAGGGATCTTACAGCTTTATTTTCTACACTTAGTCGTGAATTGGGTATTATAAAACTCACTGGTTTATCATCAACAGTTTTAATAAGTGTAAATTTAAAAGACTTCCTTTCCATTTCCCCCCTCAGGCTCAGGAATTAGAGATTACTGGACTGGATAAGAGAAATGTACCTGAGAGTGCTGGTTTTAAGGCCAGGAAAGCCATGTTCTTCTAGCAGGACTTGTTCCCTCAGTGTCAGAATTCTGGGGGAAAAAAAAGCATTTTCAAAGCTAGCTTTCTCTCATTGCACATGCAAAAAGAACCAGTTTTTTGTTTGTTTGTTTTAGTTTGGAGAGGTTGTTTTTGTTGTTTGGGTGTTTTTTTTTTTTTTTTTTCCTACCCAATTTCAAAAATTTTATCTTAGCCAGTTTTCTCTGGAGTCCAGAGAATTTTGTGGCCACACCATGTCATAATAAAATGTCATCTTTCTTTTCTCTAGCCAAAGTTTTATAGCTAACATTTAGACCAAATAGTGCTCAATTTGGCCCAGATAAGAATGGCAGACTGGCTGAGAAAATGTTGTCCCACAGGGATCGTCCCTCTGGGGAGATGGGGTCTTAGTTTGATTAGATGAGGGGGAATGAGATGGCAGAGGAGCAGGTGGGTGTGGAGTTTGTCTCTCTCCAGAGATACATCAGGAAGACACCTTCAGACACAGGAGATCTTGCAGAACGGCAGATGAGCGCAGGCAGGGGCACCTGGCCACCGAAGACTATATAGAACCACACAAAACGCGGTAGGGTGAAGGAAGCCGGGGGAAGGAGGAGAGTCAGGAGGGCTGGACCTGCCCTGGAGGGTGGGGGACGGAAGCAGGGGTCGGGTCCCAGCGTGGGTGCCCTGGAGGCTGAGCTGTTCAGGGGACAGAGGAGAAGCTCTTGAGGCTGAGCCGCTGGTCTGTGAGCGTCTGGATGGAATGGGAATCACGGAGACAGTCCTTGCCGCAGCCACGCGTTCCCGGAGAGGGATGCAGGGCGGCCAGGCCCCCGGGAGGCGCCGGGCCGGGAGCTGGCGCGCAGGGATCGGGGAGCGATGGGGCGAGCTCAGCTGCTGGCCGCGGGGAGATGCCCGAGGGGGCGCGGGGAGGCGGCGGCGCTGGGAAATGCCCGAGCAGGAAGCGCGGCGGCCGCGGAGGCAGGGCGGTCCTGCTGGGTCACTCGCGGGCGGCGGAGCCATCGCGGTGGCCTCTCTGTCCCCACTCGTCAGCCCGGAGAGTGGGAGGCCCCAGAGAGAGGCTGGCCCGTTACAGGCTTCACCGGGGAGGGAGCCGGGAGCGGGAGAGAAGGCCCGGCCCCAGAGCGCTCTGACCGCAGCTGCCAGAGGCGAGGACGACGCCTGGGAGGGCCAGGGCCCCCTCGGCTGGGACAGCGGGGTCCCTGCACACTCGGCGCCCCCAGAGTTCCCACGGTCCGAGCAGCTGTGCCACCTCCACGCTGGATCGCCGCTGGGGCAGAGCTGCCAGAGGCTAGAAAACGCCCTAATAGCACGGTATCTCCTGTGGCAACAGCCCCTTTGTACCCAGCATTGCCAGGGTCCCCGTGATCCGAGCAGCTGTGCCACCTCCACGCTGGATCGCCACTGGGCAGAGCTGCTAGAGGCTAGAAAAGCCCCTTTCCTGCAGCCCTAGCCGCCAGTTCCCATGGGCACCTGGTGCCCCTTGCCGGCCACCCCAGCTCCCATGGGCACCTGGTGCCCAGGGCCCGGCCACCCCAGCAGCTGCACCCCCCTCACCGCCTCCTCCCTGGGGCAGACCCACGCCCTCCAGGGCAGCCTCAGGAGCAAAGCCCTGTGGACGACTCACAGGCAGAGCTGGAGACAAAGCCACAGCTGAAACCCAGGGGCAGTGCAGCTAAGGAGGAGAACGCAGAACCTTCCCCCCTGCTGCACAAGTTGCAGATTGAATCCACTGGGTCAAGGAGGCAGACTGTGTCTCTGGAATATATGAAAGGACACCGAGCGCTCCCGCAGAAGAAACCACGCCAGCTCTGGCAGCTGTGGACCTTGGAGGCAAGATTAGGCAGGAGTTGGACCAGATTAGAACCTGAGCTGCCCGCGCAGCAGGGCCAGAGACCAGCGCAGTGTTGGAGGGTATACCAGGGAGGCGAGGTGCATGGAGACTCCCAGCGAGGGAAAGGACGCTGACCGCTGAGATCCAAGGAAAACACTTATTATTCTTAAACTTTGACTTGTTCTCTAGTTGCTTCGGGATTTTTTTCCTTTCCCCCCACATTCTGTTGCTGTAGTAGTTGATTTTATTAGTACTTAAGCTTTTGAGAATTTTTTACCCCCCCAGGGAGAATTTATTTTATCACACTTTTTATTTCCTGTTTATACTCCTGCCTCTATATTGGCCTTCTGTGGTTCTATGGGGTTTTCCTTTTACATTCTTTCCATTTACATTTAAAAGTTTTAAATTTTATTATTATTATTTTTCTACACCTATTCTTTGGCTTTTCCCACTGCTATTTTCCTGTTGTAGTTACTCCTTAATATACATAAATCTTTATCTACCTCTGCTTAACGTTGCTGCTTCTTTCTTCCTCTTCTTTCTTCTTCTCACCATATTGGTTTTGTTTCCGTTGCTTTATTCCCCAGTTGGCACCTTGATGGGTTTTATTTTCCAGCCTGTGCTTTAGTTCATTTTGTTTGTAACTGGTGGCTGTCATTTTTGGTTCCCTTTGCTTGCCGGGTCCATCTCTTGTACTTTGTTTATTTAGTCTTTGACTGTTTGGGTTTTGTTTATGAGTGTATATGACCGTGTGTGTGTTCCATTGTTTTCATGTGGCTAATCAGAACAATCTGAGCAAGGGAACTTGCAGGAATGGGGAAGCTTGATTTCCCCCCTGAGATTTGGAGGAAGATTGAATGGTATCGTTTAGAATGTAGGGAGGTTAACCTCCATCCATGTTCCCATACTTTGGCAATGTAGATCTAATTGTAGGATAGTATTATAAGCGAGAGACCAAATTTTTTCATGCCCCAACTTAAGTAAAGGCCAGGCAACATTACAGCAAAACCTAGTTTTCCTTTTTTCAGCCTCTCTGGCTTAGAAAGGGGATTCTCCATGTTGAGCAACCTGCAACCAAGAACTGCACTCTGGGAAATAAAGTCCTGCATCCCAGAAACGTTCCTTGTAGTAGTAGGAGCGTGAGTGTTAGTCGCGCAGCCGTGTCTGACTCTCTGCAACCCCAAGGACTGTAGCCCACCAGGCTGCTCTCTCCATGGGGATACTCCAGGCAAGAATACTGGAGTGGTTGCCAGTCCCTTCTCCAGGGGATCTTCCCGATCCAGGGATTGAACTCGGGTTTTTGCATCTCAGGGAAATTCTTTGCTGTTTGAGCTACCAGGGAAGCCAGAAACATTCCTAGGGGGCACCTGATGGCGGCTCAGAGTGTTCTCTGGATTTCCCTCGAATCCTGTGCTTGGTGGGATTTTCAGTGTCCTCTGCTCAAAGGTCACTGATGGACCAGTCTCTCCCATGAGGGATTGCCAAGACTTTCCTTGAGAGGCATCTTCTGCTGGAATGTGGCCTGCCCAGCAGGCTGTCCCTTCCCTGGAGTGAGGGGGAACTTGCTGGAGGACCTGAGGGCCTGGAGGCGGGAGGATTCCCAGAGGGGATTAGTGGGCACCGGGCATGCTGGGAGATTAAACAGCAGGAGCACCCCAAGTCTATCACCCTGTTTTTCTGGCATCTGGGGTAAAACTGAAGGGGACATAAAGTTTAGGTGAGAAAGAAATCTTGCTTATCCAGTAAAGTAGGAAAGGAAATCACAGGAAAAAAAAAAATTAGTGTTGGTGCTGGCTGCTTGGGGAGAGATACGTTAGAAGACAGTGAGGCCCAGGGGATAAAGTGTGGGTGTAGCAGGGAGCGATTTGTTGGAGGTGGTGGGAGGTGAGCTGCAGCTCCCAGCGCCTTGCTCACGACGTTGATGAAGGTGGCGGACATGCTGGGGGTGTAGTTTAGCCGAGCAAGAGAGAGGGAGAGAGGAGAGAGAAAAACCAGAACTTGGGCTCCTTCACCGAGTGGTTCTAGACTGAAACCTGTGGGTCTTGGAAAGAGAACAAAGCAGAGAGTGAGAGCAGGTTCTCATGGAGAGAGAGAGACTCGGAAGTCTCCAGCCAACAGTTTGGGATGACCTGCGGTTTACCTTGAAATCCCGGGCTTCAGCACCAATGATCTCGGAGAGTGTCAGCCGTGAGCGGTGGTTTGAAGGCAGAGCCTCATTCTCTGCCCAACAAGTGGACCCGGAGGGGCCTGGATGAAAACCAGGAATCCTAGCCACTCGTCCTCCAGGGGCTAGAGGCTCAAAACAAGGTTCCCCGAGCCTTTGCCCTCATTGAAAAATGCATTTCTCAAGGAGGCAAAAGCTGTAAAAACAAGAACAGGTAGAATGTGTATTATAGAGACTCAGCCCGACAAGCAGGCGAGCATACAGTTTGTCCAGTTAAGACAGAAGCCAGGCAGTTACACACCCAGAAGAAGAGGGCGTGGGGTCCCCCGCCCCGTGAGGAGGAGCTCCATGGACACGCAGGTAAACCATCCACACGGGGCAGTCCTTCCGGGTCTGTGGCCTTTGGCCAGTTTTCTGGTTTCTGTTTCCACACTGGACTGCCCTCGTGTTGCCGAAGACTCAGACTCTCTGTACACCGATGCCGAATCAAACCCCAAGGCAATTGTGGGGGGAGTACAAGAGGAGAGCTTTCTTATTTACCAGGCTTCTGCCTCGAAAGAGTGCGGTGTTCAACCCCCGGGAATTTAATCAGGGCTTTTACAACTGTGGGTCCAAGGCGGGTCCCTGACAAGATTGCAGGGTGAGCAGGGCTTGCCCTCCCTTAATCTCATCTCGGGGGACCCGGGGTCTTTGGTGGTTGGCTCTCCCAGTCTTGATGACCTTCTTTGGTCCCTTTGATCTCAGGTGGTTCTGGGGCTGCTCCTCCCTCGATCAGCAACTGCGCGAATCTGCCCTTTGGAACGCATGGAAGGTCATCACCGCTGGAGTCTTGCCTACAAGAAACGGGGGACAGAAGGGCCTCTGTGCCTGGGAGCCCCACAGGGCAGGTTCAGAGAACAGACTCCTGGGGAAGGAGAGGGTGGGGTGAATTGAGAGTCGCACTGACATACATACACCTCCGTGTGTAAAGCACAGAGCTAACGGGAAATTGCTGTATAACACAGGGCGCTCAGCCCCATGCTCTGTGATGAGCTAAAGGGGGGGTTGCAGGAGGGGAGAGAGGCTCAAGGGGCGGGGATATATGTACGGTTATGGCTAAGTTGAGCTTTTGTATGGCAGAAACCAGCCAACACTGTAAAGCAACTATCCTCCAATTAAAAAATAAATTAAGCAGAAGGAGTTCTTGGAACTCTCACACATAACAAATCAAATTTGTTAATTTGTATCATGTCAAATTAATTATTAGATCAGTGAAAGAGCCTAGAAAGCAAAGTTTTCTGCTTCTTCAGAAGCAAAAGATTCCAGCACAGTCCCGGGAACATGCAGTAGCTGCTTAATGGGTATAAGCTGAGTGGATAAGAATGGTGATTTTTTAATTGAAATCAACCTGCTCTGCTGGTTCACATCCAAGCTCCTGCACTTCCCAGCTGGTCTGATTTTGCACAAAGTGCCTACCATCTGTGTCTTGCTGTCCTGGGTAATTCAGGGGAGGTTATTATCGTCATTATTCCCTGCCTTCTTGGATAGGGACGAAGTGTCTTAAGGGGCTTGTTGATCAGAGAACTCAGACTCCACACATTTCTTCACCAAGGATCCTGAAACCTGGTAGCTTTCTGTTGCATTGTTTGCAGACTGACATTAAATTGGAACTCTCCTTTGGGGCAGAAAGAAATGGAATTTGTAGGGAGGGACAGACTCTAGGCCAGTTCAGTCAAATCAGCAAACCGGAGTGGCTTCTTTTTTTCTTTTCTCTTTAAAAAAACCTTTTTATTTTGTATTGGGGTATAGCCGATTAAGAATGTTGTGACAGTTTCAGGTGAAAAGGGAAGGGACGCAGCCATATATTCGTGTCTCCATCCTCCCCCAGCCCCCCGCCCCAGATGTGTATAAGAGACAGGAATATGCCCACCTAGCCTTTCTGACCATGTGTAACATAGACAGCTAGTGGGAAGCTGCTGTTTAGCACAGGGAGCTCAGCTGGGGGCTCTGTGATGACCTAGAGGGTGGGATGCGGGTGGGAGGGACGGGATAAATGTAAACATGTGGCTAGTTCACCTTGCTGTTCAGCAGAAACCAACGCAACATTGTAAAACAATTATATTCCAAAACAAACAAACGCTGCCTGGAGAGCGAGAGGCCTAGTCTCCATTCTGAATGAGAAATGGCAGGACTCTGTGTCCTGCTCTGAGGCATGAGATACACCTCCCTACAGGGCTCTGCAGGGCTAGACTGACCCAGTTACAGAAGTCACCTGCCAGGTGGCTTCCGCCGCTGTTACTCCAAAGTCCAAGTTTAGCATTTTGGTTCAGAGCAAGCATTCAAAGAGCCAGGAGGCTCTGATTAGAATCTTGGTCCCACCAACACCTTGTGCCTTTGAGGAAGTCATTTAGTTCTCTGGACCCGCCTCTTCTTCTTGTTTAAATTCTGCTGATGAGCCCTTGCACCTGTCAAATGGCGTACCTGCGCAGGATAACAATGGTGGTTGCTCCAAAGTTAAAAATAATTTGCAATAATCCAGCAATTCCACTTCAGCAAGTACACCCAAAAGAAATGAAAATAGATTCTCAAAGAGATATTTGTACACCCAGGGTCACAGCAGCGTTATTCATAGGAGCTGAAAGTTGAAAATTAAAGTCACTCAGTCATATCCCACTGTTTGCGACCCCATTGACTGTAGCCTGCCAGACTCCTCTATCTACAGGATTCTTCTGGCAAGTTGGAAAGTTGAAAGTTAGCAGCAACACAAATATTCATCCAGGAAGGAAAGGATAAACACAAGGTGATCTATGCCCACAGTGGACTATTACTACCTTAAAAAGGCAGGAACTTCTGGCGCATGCTACAATGTGGAGGTACTTTGAGGACATTATGCTGAGTGATCAAAGCCCGTCACAAAAATGCAAATATCACATGATTCCACTTCTATGAAGTACTGAAAGAGTCAAAGCCATGGAGACAAATGTAGAATGGTGGTTGGCCAGGGGCTGAGGTAAAGGGGGAGCTGGGGAGTCATCGTTCAATGGGACACAGGTGAAAGTGTTCCAGGGACTGGGTGCACAACCACGTAAATATCCTTAACATTTTTGGACCATACACTTAAAACGGTTAAGTTGGTTAATGTTATGTTATGTGCATTTTACCACCATTTTTAAAAAATTGCTGCCCATGATAAGTAATAGAACAAGCCTCACACAGTTACTGGGTGTAGCAAACCCAAAGGGGACTGAATATGTCAGCAAGAATCTGGTCCTCCACACATACCTAAATCTGTGGGTGTTCAAGTCCCTTACAGTTACCCCAGTATCAGCAGAAGAGGACGAACCCATGGATTCTAAGGGCCAGAAAATACAGGAGCCTGAAATCAGCGTCCACATCATAACCCCTACTTAAGGGTAATTAATCGCTAGTATTATTTGAACATGAGTAAAATTGTCTTAGAGTCTCACAACACTGATCTAATCTCCCCCACCTTTCCTTGCACACACACACACAGACACAGCGCAGACACTTTCATCTAGAAAATGGGTCTCTCTACCCTCAGGCTGGAGCTGGGCTGACCCCCTGCACTCTGGGATTGCAGGGGTCTCTTTGGGAGGATGTGAACTCAGCGCCCAGTCTCCCACAGAAGAGGCTGACCCGAGACTTACTGGATCCTTGGAGCAGAGCCTGGAGCACTGGGTCAGTCAGGGAGGCTGGGGTTAAGCCATGCGGGGCTGGAGCTGAGACATCTCCAAGAACCAAAGCGGGGAGTCCTGAGCACAGAAGACAGTCCTCACCCCTGGGTTGTTGGGGTGGAGATGGGGCTGGGCGGGCGGGGAGCATCTGCCGTGTTGCTATCAGCCCTGATTCTTCTGTGGTTACCATCAGTGGGTAGTTCTGAGATGGTCTTTATTGTGGTAAAACATGCGTAATGAAATATTTACCATTTTAACCATTTTAAGTGTCAAGTTCAAAACTGTTAAAGACAAAAAAAAAGTGTTAAGGACATTCATAGTTTGTATAACCAATCTCTTGAACTTTTTTTCATCTTGCAAAACTGAAACTGTACACATTAAACAAAAATCCCCTCTTCCTCCACTGCAGTTCCTGGCAATCATCATTCTACTCTGTTAATCTAACCCCTCTAGGTACTTCACTTAAGTGGAAACCTCCGGTCTTTGTCATTTCCTATGGAAATGCCTTCTCTTAGTAATGGCCACAAGGCTCATCCATGTTGTAGCTTATTGGAAACGTAGTATCTTTATTTGTGATGGCACATTGGCTTGATTTTTTATGTATTTTTTTGCAGTCTTTCATCGGTGCTCTCACATTTGAAGGAACAGACTCGTCCTTCAGTCTGTGGTGGTTCCATGGAGTTGGAGTATTCTGTTTGATGGTGGTGTTAATTCCTGGGGTTTCCTGTCTTTCTCTCCCTACACCTGCTCCACTTTCCTTGCTCCTTCTTGTGGAAGAATTCTTAAGCGTTTCTGTCTGGTCTGTGATCCTAAAAGAAATCAGTCCTGAATATTCATTGGAAAAACTGATGGTGAAGCTAAAGATGCAAGAGTTTGGCTGCCTGATGAGAAGAACTGACTCATTGGAAAAGACCCTGTGGCTGCATGGTGATTCCAGCCATGAAGATAAAAGATGCTTGCTCCTCGGGAGGAAAGTTATGACCAACCTAGACAGCACATTAAAAAGCAGAGACATTACTTTGCCGACAAAATCCTTCTAGTCAGAACTATGGTTTTTCCAATAGTCATGTATGGATGTGAGAGTTGGACTATAAAGAAAGCTGAGCACCGAAGAATTGATGCTTTTGAATTGTGGTGTTGGAGAAGACTCTTGAGAGTCCCGTGGACTGCAAGGAGATCCAACCAGTCCATCCTAAAGGAAATCAGTCCTGAATATTCATTGGAAGGACTGATGCTGAAGCTGAAAGTCCAATACTTTACTCCTGATGCAAAGAGCTCACTCATTGGAAAAGACCCTGGTGCTGGGAAGATTGAAGGCAGGAGGAGAAGGGGATGACAGATGGTTGGATGGCATCACAGACTCGATTGACATGAGTCTGAGCAAGCTCTGGGAGTTGGTGATGGACAGGGAAGCCTGGCGTGCTGCAGTCCACGGGGTTGCAGAGTCAGACACGACTGAGCGACTGGACTGAACTGAACTGAACTGCTCTTACGACTCACCAGGCTGCCTCCTGTCTTTGGATTTCCAGGAGGCGGCGCTAGACCTCAAGTCTGCGGGCACCCTGGCCCATAGCAGGGGCTGGTTTTCTGAGCCAGCTCCTTCCCTACCAGAGCTCCCATGGGCGCTGCAGGGGGAGGGTCACACAAGGAGACCCCGAAAAGCAGGAGGAGGGGCGCGGTGGGTCTTGCACCCGGGGCACTGAGGATGCCCGGGGACCCAGGAGGGAGGTTCCGGGCTGTGCTGCTCCCAGAGGCTTGTCAGTGAACTGCCTGTGGGGAGCGGTCACTTTCATGCCCTTCACAGTGTTTATCAGCCTCTTTACCAAAACCCTTCCTCAAAACCCTTCCTCTCCCTGTCATGGGGGTGCCCCCCTCAGGTCTCCAGTGCTGCTGTAGGGAAACAGGTGTCCCCAGGGATGTCTGCCGAACTAGGCCAGCTTTTTCTGTGGTGGGAGATCAACCCCATGGGATGTTTCCTTCTGGCGGGGAGGGGAAAGTTTCTGCTATGTAAGCCTTGATCAGACTCCTTTTTTTTTTTTTTTAACTCCAGAATCCTCACCCCTTCAGTGAAAGCTGCATGCCTAATCAGTCTCTTCAGTCCTGTCCAACTCTTTGCAACCTCATGGACTCTAGCCCACCAGGCTCCTCTGTCCATGGGATTCTCCAGGCAAGAATCCTGGGGTGGGCTGCCATGTCCTGCTCCAGGGGATCTTCCCAACCCAGGGATCGAACCCGTGACTCCTGTGTCTCCTGCATTGACAGGCGGGTTCTCTACCGCTGAGCCATGGGGGAAGCCCCTAGTGAAGGTTGCTGCTGCTGCTGCTAAGTCGCTTCAGTCGTGTCCGACTCTGTGCGACCCCATAGATGGTAGCCCACCAGGTTCCCCCATCCCTGAGATTCTCCAGGCAAGAACACTGGAGTGGGTTGCCATTTCCTTCTCCAATGCGTGAAAGTGAAAAGTGAAAGTGAAGTCGTTCAGTCATGTCCGACTCTTAGTGACCCCATGGACTGCAGCCCACCAGGCTCATTCGTCCATGGGGTTTTCCAGGCAAGAGTACTGGAGTGGGGTGCCACTGCCTTCTCCGAGTGAAGGTTGACCTGCAAACCCCCTCCCCTGCATGGAGTCTCTAGGTCACGATCTGGGTTCCCACCACCACCATCACCACGACCACCGCCACCGCCGGCAGCATCACCGTCAGAGGGGTCCGGGCAGCTTCCCCGGCTCTGCAGCCCACAGCGAGGTCTGTCGGCCTGTGACCCAACGCACAACAGACAAGAGTCCCCCAGGGCTCCCTGGGAGGATGGAGCTGTGTCCCCCACACCCACAGAGGCGCTTTTCCTCCCGAGTGGACGTCTAACGCATTGTTTATTTATTCAAATAGACTTGGTTTATATTACTTTTAGGTATAATACCTAGTGATTTTGGTATTTTTACAGATGCTGTATAATATTATGTGTAGAATCTGAAAAAATAATATGAATGAATGTATATAGCAAAACAGAAACAGCCTCACCAATTCAGAAAACTGACAAGTGTCAATCTGTGAAGACAGGGAAGGGGGAAGGGGCAAATTGAGGGTACAGGATTAAGAGACACAAGGCAGGAGGAGAAGGGGACGACAGAGGAGATGGTTGGATGGCATCACCAACTCGGTGGACATGAGTTTCAGTAAGCTCTGAGTGTTGGTGATGGACAGGGAGGCCTAGCATGCTGGAGTTAATGGGGTCACAAAGAGTCGGACATGACTGAGTGACTGAACTGAATACATATGATATGATATGTTTGGAGCACAAGGAATTATAGCCATTATCTTGTGTAACTTCTACTGGAGTATCATCTGTAAAAATACCAAATCACTGTGCTGTATATTTGAAACTAATGTTATATGGTAAACCAGTGATACTTTGATTTTTTTAAGTTGATAGCATTTTTTTATTTAAAAAATTATTTCATTTTAATTGGAGATACTTCAATTTTTAAAAAAAAATACTGGTATAACAAATAGTTCACAATGGTTTACTTCTTGTTTTTCACTAGAAACTAAAGTTTCTAAGGGTTAAGAATTCTGATTAATATGTGTAATTAAAATGACTAAAATTACTAAGGCAAACATCTCTGCATGCAAGGAAATGTTTCAAAGTTATCAGGAAACCCACTGAGACTTGCAGATCCGAATCCCTTCTTTGTCTCATTTTCTCTACCTGGTCTGGCTAACATTAGTCTACCAACCATTTGATTTTCCATCTTCATGTGAATCGCCTTCCTTCTCTTTCAAGTCCCAGACCCCTGCCCCCAACACTCTCTTTAGTCTTTAACTGAAGACGGTATGGAAGGGAAAGGATTGGGTTATTCTGGCAAGTTACTCAGTTTTCTTTGGTCTCTCCCCTGTATTGTTGTTCAGTTGCTCAGTCCGCGGACTGCAGCACGCCAGGCTTCCCTGTCCATCACCAGCTCCCAGAGTTTGCTCAAACTCATGTCCATTGGGTTTGGTGATGACATCCAACTATCTCATCCTCTGTTGTCCCCCTTTCCTCCTGCCCTTGATCTTTGCCAGCATCAAGGTCATTTCCAATGAGTCGGCTCTTCCAATCAGGTGGCCAAAGTATTGGCATTTCAGCTTCAAGATCAGTCCTTGCAATGAATATTCAGGACTAATTTCCTTTAGGATGGACTGGTTGGATCTCCTTGCAGTCCACGGGACTCTCAACCATCTGCTCCAACACCACAGTTCAAAAGCATCAGTTCTTCAGTGCTGAGCTTTCTTTATAGTCCAACTCTCACATCCAACATGACTACTGAAAAAAGCATAGCTTTGATTATATGGACCTTTGTCGGCAAAGTGATATATCTTTTTTAATTCACTGTGAAGCCTTGTCATAGCTTTTCTTCCAAGGAGCAAGTGTCTTAATTTCATGGCTGTAGTCACCATCTGCAGTGATTTTGGAGCCCGAGAAAATAAAATCTGTCACTGTTTCCACTGTTTCCCCATCTATTTGCCATGAAATGATGGGACTGGATGCCGTGATCTTTGTTTTTTGAATGCTGAGCTAAAGACCCTCTTGATGAAAGTGAAAGAAGAGATTGAAAAAGTTGGCTTAAAGCTCAACATTCAGAAAACTAAGATCATGGCATCTGGTCCCATCACTTCAATGCAAATAGAAGGGGAAACAGTGGAACCAGTGACTAACTTTATTTTTTTGGGCTCCAAAATCACTGCAGATGGTGATTGCAGCCATGAAATTAAAAGACACTTACTCCTTGGAACGAAATTATGACCAACCTAGACAGCATATTAAAAAGCAGAGACATTATTTTGTCATCAAAGGTCCATCTAGTCAAGGGTATGGTTTTTCCAGTAGTCATGTATGGATGAGAGAGTTGGACTATAAAGAAAGCTGAGCACAGAAGAATTAATGCTTTTGAACTGTGGTGTTGGGGAATACTCTCAAGAGTCCCTTGGACTGCAAAGAGATACAACCAATCCATCCTAAAGGAGATCAGTCCTGGGTTTTCATTGGAAGGAGTAATGTTGAAGCTGAAACTCCAATACTTTGGCCACCTGATTTGAAGAATTGACTTATTTGAAAAGACCCTAATGCTGGGAAAGATTGAGGGCAGGAGGAGAAGGGGACGACAGAGAATGAGATGGTTGCATGGCATCACCGACTCAATGGACATGAGTTTGGGTGAACTCCAGGAGTTGGTGATGGACAGGGAAGACTGGTGTGCTGCAGTTCATGAGTCGGAAAGAGTCGGACATGACTGAGCGACTGAACTGAACTGAAATGCATTGCACCTTCATAGTCCACAAAGGCTTAAAGTACCCCTTTAAGCAGAAGATTCCTCTAGCATATGAAGAGATTCCACACGGCATCTATGTCCTGTGGTTAAGATGATTCAGCAGCAGAGATGCTTGAGTGAAGAGTTTGGGAGGTGGAGGCTGTTGCTTCTAGTTCTCCTCCAGGCTATGTCGGATCCCATAGCCAAAGTATATGGCAAATCCTAGTAGGGAAATGAGACGATGAGAAGGGAGAGTAGGTGCTCTCCTTACTGATACACAGTCATGTACATGCTCGTGTGCATGCTCAGTTCCTCAGTCGTGACTGATTCTTTTGTGACCCCATGGACCATAGCCCTCCAGGCTCCTCTGTCCATGAGATTCTCCGGTGAAGAGTACTGCAGTGGGTTGCTATATCCTGCTCCAGGGGATCTTCCTGACCCAGGGATTGAACCCATGTCTCTTATGTTTCCTGCATTGGCAGGTGGACTCTTTACCACTGAAACACCAGGGAACCCCACACTTGCTCACTAGGTCTCCTATGAGGGTGTCTGACACAGAATAGGGGAGTGGTGTTAGGAAGAGGATGGGGATCAGTCAACTGAGAGATCTCTTAATCCCAGAAAACCACTTACCAATGGCATTCCAGACACTGAATTGGATCCAGGCCCCAGAAGTCATCTGCATCATCAGATAAACGTTCAGAAAGATGCTCACCAGTGGGAGGACAGGCAGAGCAGGGACCTGTGGGCAGAGTCAGTTCATCCCTGAACACAGCCCAGATGTCGGAAAAGGAGCCCGCAACCCACATGTGGGCAGGAAAACTCCAGCGCTTTTGAAGCTGTGTGTTCAGTGCCTACTGAAACTGGATATGTGAAGCACTGAGTGTGGATCAGGGAAAGGTCCATTGGTTTGAGCAATTTCCCGTCTTCCCAAGTTCAGTAAAGGATGTTTAGACCTCAAAGCAGGTAGACTTCATTCACTCAAGGTGGATAATTTGGGCACATAAGGTCACCTACTTTTAAAAAATTAATTAACTAATTAATTTGGCTGCATCAGAACTGAGCTGTGGCCCAAGGGCTTCTCTAGTTGTGGGGCATGGGCTTATTTGCCCTGCAGCATGTGGGGTATTTGTTCCCCCACCAGGAATCTAACCTACATCCTTTGCATTGCAAGGTAGATTCTTAACCACTGGACCTCCAGGGAAGTCCCTTACCTACCCTGAACGGAAGAGGAGAGGGGTCCTGGGGCTGCCTCCAGATGATGACCGTGACCCCAGTGATGAGCAGCAGCAGCAGCACAGCCACTGTTGTGAGCCCGGGGTCTCCAGAGAACACCTGGCTGGGCCACTGGGCCAGGATCAGGCTCAGGATAATCAGCAGGAGAACTGCAAGGGTCAAGGTGGAGGAGAACATGTTGGACCCAGAAGACAAAGATGTCAGGACCTCAGGCCACAACCCTCCCCAGGCTGCCCACATCAGGAAGATCTATCATATCTCTACTACTTCGTAACTGAAAATGACACATATTTCCAACCCATCCTGTCAATTTCAGAATACCACCAAAGAGAAGTCCCATTGCTCACCAAGCAGGAAGGCACATCCATAGACAATCTGGCCAGATTTCCGGGTGGGGATGGTCCCTGCAGGGAACCACAGACTCTTCAGAATGTTTGAGTTTCCTGCTACAGATACAGGCTCTGAAGGGTTTTCTTCAAGTTTAAGGTTCATCTCAATTTCCTCCTCTGTTTTCTCCTTCTTGCTGAACTTCTGATCTGGCTGGTACCTAAGTGAGAGGATATTAAGGCAATATTAACAACAGACCATATACTCATCCATCACCAGAGAGTTTAATCCAACTTTTCACCGATTTCAGCAGAGCAGGACATGAAGCTAGAAGAGTTTTAGCTCCCCTTGAGTCCACGACCCCGAGCCAAGGTATAGAGGAGTCTTACCTGAGGGCAAGCACAGAGAGAGCCACCAGGGAGTAAGCAAGCAGGGTCCCGATTGATAGGAGGTCCACCAGATCGCTAAACTTGAAGAGTAATGCCATGACCGCTAGGATGAGGGCACAGACAAGGTGGGGAAGGGAGTGAGAAACAGTCAGAAATATCCAAGGTAAGGAAATGATCAAACAAGAGATGGGTTTTGTTTATTCACCTGCAAGGTTTCCAGAAGATATGATGGCCATGACAGGGGTGCCTGTGTGGGCACCCCTGGGCAAGGCCCCGGAAAAGGAGTCTGCCCTCTGCCATCACGTATATCACCTGAGGCATGGGGAACATATCACCTAGGAGACTGGAAAAGAAAATGGAAACGTATATATGGAGAGACGGGAAGGGGGGACCAGCACTTCTGTTTCTTAGTCTACTTGGGTCAAGGTGTCTTTCCCTCTTGTCTCTCAATCCCAAGGGCTGGGATACCTGAGCATCTGACAGTCAATGGGGAGAAAGCCATGATACTGACCTGGATGTAAGAGCACAGAGGGCACCAACAGCCACGACATATCTGGCAGGCTCCCACCCAACGTGGAGGAAAGCCTCTGGCAAGGGGCTCTCAGGATGAATGGGGTAGTAGGGCACCATGAGGGTGAGTGCTGCTGAGACACCAAAGCACACCAAAAAGCAGATGAAGATCGTGATCATGGTGCTCATGGGGATGGACCGCTGAGGATTTAGGGCTTCTTCCCCTGCAGGATGCATAGATGTAATAGATTAGGAAAACACAGGGAGCGAAAGCACAATATCCCCTTTCCTCTTGCACCATCAAAAGCAGCTTGTCCTTCTTCCGACCCCTATGCCCAAGGGCAGCCTAATCTGTGCCCAAAGCACTGATGAGAAGTACAATGACTATATTACCTTTTGTGACAATGGCATCAAAACCAATAAACATGTAGAAACACATAGCTGCTCCCCGGAGAATCCCATCAAAGCCAAAAGGTGCAAACCCTCCGGAACCCAGAGGGCCCAACCTATGGTGAGAGAAGGAATGAGGAAGAACCTGGGTGAGGTGAGTTCAGCCATCTCCACTGGACTCTTCCCTTCCAACCACAAGTGCCAGGCTCCAGGACCCCATCACTTAGATCCATCAGCCCAGTCTGTTTGGTGGTGGTTTACTCATTTAGTCATGACCGACCGTTTTGACCCCATGGGCCGTAGCCTGCCAGGCTCCTCTGTCCATGGGATTACCCAGGTAAGAATGCTGGAGTAGGTTGCCACACTTTAGTCCCCACCAGATTTCCAGACTTGCACCCACCTTCACACAAGTGTCACTATGGACAAGAGAACCCTCCTAACCTAGAGGTGCCAATGGATTCAGATGTGTTTAATGTGTAGTCCTGTTCCGTGAGCCTCCAGTTGTGCAGGTCTCCCTTAATGAAGCCAGAGATGATGATGAAGCTGAGAACCAAAACGTTGATGCCTGTGAACACTTTGTAGAGCAGGGTTGACTCAGGAGCTCCCAGAACCAGTAGTCCTGTGAGAAAGATGGAATATGAGACATCCAAAATAACCAAATCCATAGAGACAGAAAGCGGACCAGTGGCTACAGTGTCAGGAGGGCTGATGGTGGTGGATAGATGGACAGTGACTGCTCAGTGGGTGCAGGGTTTCCTTTGCTTGTGATGCAAATGTTTGGAACTAGATGGGGGTGATGGTTACACGACACTGTGAAGGTGCTAAGTCCCACTAAGTACACTTTCAGACGGCTTGTTTCTTACTGTGGCTGTCATCTCATGGTAGACATGTCTATCAAATCATCATGTGGTACACTTTAAACTTATACAATGTTGGATGTCAATTAACTCAACAAAATTGGGGGGAATATTTAAATGGTTAATTTTATGCTATGTAAATTTTCTCTCAATTAAAAAAAAAGTTTGGTCTCAGTATAGAGGAAGAAACTTGTCAGTCTAAGTAAATGCTTCTCAGCTGGGAGTGGTTTTGTTCCCCAAGGGACTGTAGGCAACGTCTGGAGACATTCTGTTTGTTTTGGGTTCATTTTTTGGCCATGCCATGGTTTGCAGGATCTCCATTCCCTTGCCACGGATGAACCTGGGCCATGGCAGTGAAAACCCAGAATCCTAACCACTAAACCACCAGATACACAGATGACACCACCCTTATGATAGAAGGTGAAGAGGAACTGAAGAGTCTCTTGATGAAAGTGAAAGAGGAAAGTGAAAAAGCTGGCTTAAAACTTAACACGCAAAAAACTAAGATAATGGCATCTGGTCTCATCACTTCATGGGAAATACATGGGGAAACAGTGGAAACAGTGTCAGACTTTATTTTGGGGGGCTCCAAAATCACTACAGGTCGTGATTGCAGCCATGAAATTAAAAGATGCTTACTCCTTGGAAGTAAAGTTATGACCAACCTAGACAGCATATTCAAAAGCAGAGCCATTACTTTGCCAACAAAGGCCCATCTAGTCCAAGCTATGGTTTTTCCAGTAGTCATGTATGGATGTGAGGGTTGGACTATAAACAAAGCTGAGCACTGAAGAATTGATGCTTTTGACTTGCGGTGTTGGAGAAGACCCTAGAGAGTCCCTTGGACTGCAAGGAGATCCAACCAGTCCATCCTAAAGAAAATTAGTCCTGAATATTAATTGCAAGGACTGATGCTACAGAAGAAACTCCAATATTTTGGTCACATGATGCAAAGAACTGACTCATTGGAAAAGACCCTGATGCTGGGGAAGATTGACGGCAGGAGGAGAAGGGGATAACAGAGGATGAGATGGTTGGATGGCATCACTGACTTGATGGACATGAGTTTGAGCAAGCTCTGGGAGTTGGTGATGGACAGGGAGGCCTGGCGTGCTGCAAAGAGTTGGACACGACTGAGNGGAGGAGAAGGGGATAACAGAGGATGAGATGGTTGGATGGCATCACTGACTTGATGGACATGAGTTTGAGCAAGCTCTGGGAGTTGGTGATGGACAGGGAGGCCTGGCGTGCTGCAAAGAGTTGGACACGACTGAGCGACTCATCTGAGGTGAAGCCACCAAGAAACTCCCTGGAGACATTCTGATTGTCACAATTTGGGGGGTTGGTGTCACCCATATCTAATGAACATAGTTCATAGATGCTACACATCCAACAATGATTAAATTAAGAAAACCCTACAGTGCACAGGTTAGCCCCCACACCAAAGGCTGTTCCAGCCTAGAAGATGAGTAATAATGGTCTACGTCTTGCCTTCCTGTCTCTCATACCGAAGACCATTCTTCCCAGTTCTAATCCCCCATATGCTGCTACCCCAAGCCTTCCCCACCTCCCTCCCCCCACCACATGTGTATAAGAGACAGCACCCCACCCTTCCCGTCCTATCATGAAAATCCCCAGCTTACCAGTGAGAAGAAGCAACACAGCCATTGCAACAAAATCTGGGTACGTGGCCAGGAAGTAGGGCATATAAGGAGAGAAAGTTCCCTCTAACGCCTGAGAGATGTGGTTCCCAATCAGGCTGTCGAAGGTGTGGCTCCAGGCCCTGGCCACACTTGCAACGGCTGCAGCAGGAACAGAAGGAACATTTGTTAACAAACATAAATTGAACCCCTCTGTGTGCCATAGGATATATTTGGGGGAAAATTACAAAATACTGATGCTGAGCAGGGCTCTGTGGGACTCTGGGCACAGAGGCCTTCTTGTCCCCCATTTCTTGTAGACAAAACTCCAGCCTCCATGACCTTCCCTGAGCGCCAAAGGACAGATTCAAAGAGTTGTTAATCAAGGCAGGGGGGCCAAGAAACCACCTGAGGCAAGATTAAAGGGAACAAAGAAGCTCATCCATAGTAGGTGGTTTGTTGGTTGCTTTCCTGATGGTCCAGTGGTTAAGAGTCTGCCTTGCAACGAAGGGATTCACGTTCGATTCCTGGTCAGGGAACTAAGATCCCATGTGGCACAGGGCAACTAAATGTGAGCATCACAACCAGAGAGTCCATGCCCCACAATGATGGATCCTGTGTGCTGTAGCTAAGACCTGACACAGTCAAATAAATAAATATTCAAAAAAAGAAAGAAAGAAGGAAACAGTTAAAAAAAATTAGGAGACCTGATCACCTGTGACTCTGCACATACTGTGAGCTTCTCAGGATAGCCCTGACCAGGAGCCCTGACTATATATTCTCTCCCTATTCCCATGGGAGTGAGGGCACTGTTATTAAGGCATGAATCTACTGTGTTCCCCCTTTGCCTGGCAAAGAAATAAAGCCACTCTCTGCTTCTCCTTCATGACTCTGTCTCTGTATTTCTGTTTGGTGTTGGTGCACAGAGAGCCAAGATTTTGCATCAATACCTACTCTCAAAGAGTTCTTCACGAGGTGGGGAGAGTAGATGCAAATGATCACCAAATAGGTCAACTATTTAACACATTAGCAGGTGATAAGTGTTATGTAACAGTGAAGTGGGAACAGGAAAGATGGGAGATGAGGGTTGAAATCTTAAATCAAGTGGTAAAGGGAAATCCCATGAATGCAACAACTGAGCAGGGACTTCAGTACGGTGAGGGGAGGAACCTGTGGGACACCTCCCCCTCACCCAGTCCCGACAGTTTCCTTTCCTCTGGATTCTTGGTCCATCATTTATTGAAGCAGGAGGAAGCTGAGTAGAATGAAGTTGTGGGGTTTTCCTGACACTATTACCCTCCTCCTTCTCCTCCAACAAAGTGGATGACAAAGTGCTCGTGAATGACCGAAGACCCAACTCCTCACTCCTAAATTCTGATCTCAAGCCCCACACCTTTTCCACCCATCATCTCACCAATGACATAAGCTAGTATGAGGTTCCAACCAGTGATGAAAGCCCCCAGTTCTCCCACACTGATGTAGCTGTAGAGATGCGCAGAACCGGTCCATGAAACCCGTGTCCCAAACTCGGCATAGCAGAGCCCAGACAACGCAGAAGACAGGGCGGCCACCAGGAAGGAGATAACGATCGCTGGCCCAGCAATGAACACGGCCACTTCCCCCACCAGGATGTACACGCCGGCCCCCAGGGTGCTGGCCACACCCAAGACCACCAGGTCAAGGGTGTTCAGGTGACGGGCCTTGGGACTCTCAGACCCCTCAGTGGGCTTCAACTGTCGCCTTCAAACCAGCTTCTGACCAAGTTGGTGAACATCCTGACATCGCATCCTAGACAGAGTTGAGGAAGTAAGATCTGCTGAGAAAACAAGACACAAAACCATCAAGAATGTTATCCACTCTCGGTCCTGGGAGTTTCACAGATGAACAGAATGATGAGAACCACGTGGTCAAAGGACACATTGGCCAAGTTCTCCATCTGTGAGCTTTGGTTTCTTTAACATAAAGAAGGCTCTTAATATGATTCAAAGTTACTAGAAAGTTTGCTTAAAGAGAAGTGAAGGGGAGCAGACTATGTCTCCCCGAAATGTCCCACTTTGGCATGCAGGTTGCTTTGAGCTAAAATTAATTAAGACCCAGAAGACTCAGGAGAAGTTCCTTGTCTCTCCTTTAACTGCTCAAAATAAGGTAGATTAGGAGGCCTATGCCAGGAAGAGAGTCATTTACCAGGGATAGCTTTTCATCTCAGAGAGACTTACCTGTCTGGAGCGGCAAGTGTTTGCTTCCCAAATAATAGCTCTTCCCATCATCCTGTGGGTTGTCTTCCTCCCTTTTGAAGCCCCAGATCCTTAACCCTTAACCCCTTCTCCTTAGCTCGGGGGGGAGGGCATATAAGCCTCAAATGCCTGTCTTTGAGCCTCTGAGTTTTCATGGGGCTCCAATATATAACAAATTAAACTTGTCAGTCTAACTTATGCCAATTTAATTACTAGACCAGTCAAAGCACCCTATAAAGAAAAGTTTTCTGCTCCTACAGAAGCAAAGGCTTCCGGCAAAGTGCCAGGCACAGAGTAGCTGCTTAGTTGGTATGAGTTGAGTGGATAAGAATACTGACTTTTGGATAGAAATCCATCTGTTGGTTCAAATTTCACTCTGCTACATAAAAGTTTATCTGATTTTGCATAAGCTACATACCACTCTTTGTCTTCCTTTACTCAATCCCTGGTCAGGAAGATCCCCTGGAAAAGGGAATGAAAACCCACTCCAGGAGAGTTGGCTGGAGAATTCCACAGGCAGAGGAGCCTGGCAGGCTACAGTCAGTCCATGGGGTCATAAAGAGTTGGACAATACTGAGTGACACAATGGGAAAGACTAGAGATCTCTTCAAGAAAATTAGAAATACCAAGAGAGCATTTCATGCAAAGATGGGCTCGATAAAGGACAGAAATGGTATGGACCTAACAGAAGCAGAAGATATTAAGAAGAGGTGGCAAGAATACAAGAATTGTACAAAAAAAGATCTTCATGACCCAGATAATCCCGATGGTGTGATCACTCACCTAGAGCTGCTGCTGCTAAGTCGCTTCAGTCGTGTCCGACTCTGTGCGACCCCATAGACGGCAGCCCAACAGGCTCCCCCGTCCCTGGGATTCTCCAGGCAAGAACACTGGAGTGGGTTGCCATTTCCTTCTCCACACCTAGAGCTAGACATCCTGAAATATGAAGTCAAGTGGGCCTTAGAAAGCATCACTATGAACAAAGCTAGTGGAGGTGATGGAATTCCAGTTGAGCTATTTCAAATCCTGAAAGATGATGCTGTGAAAGTGCTGTACTCAGTATGCCAGCAAATTTTGGAAAACTCAGCAGTGGCCACAGGACTGAAAAAGGTCAATTTTCATTCCAATCCCAAAGAAAGGCAATGCCAAAGAATGCTCAAACTATCGCACAATTGCACTCATCTCACACGCTGGTAAAGTAATGCTCAAAATTCTGCAAGCCAGGCTTCAGCAATACGTGAACCATGACCTTCCTGATGTTCAACCTGGTTTTAGAAAAGGCAGAGGAACCAGAGATCAAATTGCCAACATCTGCTGGATCATCGAAAAAGCAAGAGAGTTCCAGAAAAACATCTATTTCTGCTTTATTGACTATGCAAAGCCTTTGACTGTGTGGATTCAGGATTGCCGGGAGAAATATCAATAACCTCAGATATGCAGATGACACCACCCTTATGGCAGAAAGTGAAGAGGAACTAAAAAGCCTCTTGATGAAAGTGAAAGAGGAGAGTGAAAAAGTTGGCTTAAAGCTCAACACTCAGAAAACTAAGATCATGGCATCTGGTCTCATCACTTAATAGGAAATAGATGTGGAAACAGTGTCAAATTTTATTTTGGGGGGGCTCCAAAATCACTGCAGATGGTGACTGCAGCCATGAAATTAAGACACTTACTCCTTGGAAGAAAAGTTATGACCAACCTAGACAGCATATTCAAAAGCAGAGACATTACTTTGCCAACAAACGTCCATCTTTGGTCCGTCTATGGTTTTTACAGTGGTCATGTATGGATGTGATAGTTGGACTGTGAAGAAAGCTGAGCACCTAAGAATTCATGCTTTTGAACTGTGGTTGGAGAAGACTCTTGAGAGTCCCTTGGACTGCAAGGAGATCCAACCAGTCCATTCTGAAGGAGATCAGCCCTGGGTGTTCATTGGAAGGAATGATGCTAAAGTGGAAACTGTAGTACTTTGGCCACCTGATGTGAAGAGTTGACTCATTGGAAAAGACTCTGATGCTGGGGGGGATTGGGGGCAGGAGGAGAAGAGGACAACAGAGGATGAGATGGCTGGATGGCATCACCGACTTGATGGACATGAGTTTGAGTCAACTCCAGGTGTTGATGATGGACGCAGAGGCCTGGCGTGCTGCAATTCATGGGGTCGCAAAGAGTCGGACATGACTGAGCGACTGAACTGAACTGAACTGAACTGAGCGACTAACATTTTCACTTTCAGTCCATAAAACAGGGAACTTTACTAACGTCATTATCCCCTCCCTTCTTTGATATGCCTGAGGTGACTCTTTTAGGAACCTGATGATCAGAGAGTTCAGACTCCACACATTTCTTCACCAAGGATCCTGAAACTTGTTATCTTCCTGTTTATCGCTCACAGAGTGACATGGAATAGGAACTCTCCTTTCCAGCTGAAGGAGATGGAATTTGTAGGAGGGACAGATTGTGGCCCAGCTCAGTCAAAGCATCAAACCAGAGTGGCCCCCCAACTGGAGGGAGGGACTAACCTTCATTCTGAATCAGAAATGACAGGACTCTTTTTCCTGCTCCTTTGGGGCATGAAATGTCCCCTCACCGCACTGCCCTGCAGGGCTAGGATGACCCAGTGACCACAAGTTACTGCCATGGGGTTTCCACCTGTGATACTCCAAAGTCCAGGTTTCGCATTTTGGTTAAGAATAAACATTCAAAGAGCCAGAAAAGTATGGCTGGACTCTTGATACCACCTGTGCCTTTGAACAGTTCACTCACTTCTCTGGTCCTCTGTTTCCTTCTTGCTTAAACTGGCTGATGAACCGTGGCGCACAGTTAGTAGGAATGTAAAACGGTGCAGCTGCTATGGTCCAAGAACTAAAAATGCATTTACTATGTGATCCAGCAATTTCCCTGCGGGTGTAGACCCAAGAGAACTGAAATCAGGATCTCAAAGAAATATTTGTACACCCATACTCATAGCAGCATTATTCACAATAGCTGAACGTTGGAAGCAGCCCAAAGGTACATGCAGGAAAGAACAGACATACACAAAGTGGTCTATAAATGTCGGGATATTATTCAGTGTGAAAAAGGCAGGAATTTCTGGGCCATGCTACAATGTGGAGGAACCACTGGGACATTATGATAAGTGATTTCACAATCACAGAATGACAAATGTGTCTATTTCTTCCTGTGTGAAGTTCCTAAGAAGTCAAATTTATAGAGGTAGAAAGAAAAAAAAAATAGTTATTTCTCCAGGGCTGGGGTGAAGGGAAAAACAGAGAGTTATTGCTAAATGGGGACACAGTTTCGAGTTTACAAGATGAGAAGAGTGCTGGAGATTGGATGCACAACAATTTAAATATATTCAACGTTGCTTAACTGTACACTTATAACGGGTAAGATGGGAAATTTTATGTTACGTGTGTTTTACCACCATTTTCCTAAACTGCTGCCCATGGTAAATAATAAAGTCAGCTTCACAGAGTTGCTGTTAGTAGCAAACCTCAACATGATATAATATAAATTACCAAACCGTCGCCCCTCAGGAATACCCACAGCCGTGGGTGCTCGAGTTCCTCCTGCTCAGTCCTGCATCTGCAGACACGACGAGCAGACAGTGGAGTGAGGAGTGAAGCCAGTGTGCACGTGTGACATTCACTGTGCGAGCATAATTACTGCTTGTACATGAGTCCACATAGTCTTACGTGCAAGGACACTGGTCCAGTCTCTCCCCCTCCCTGGCACACACACACACTTCTGTTTTCACCCGCATCTGTAGCTCCCAGCTCCTGCTTTCATCTGGAAAATGGGTCTCTCCACCCTCAGACTGAAGCCAGGCTGACCTCTCTGCACTCTGGGATTGCAGGGGTCTCTTTGAGAGGATGTGAACTCAGCGCCCAGTCTCCCACAGAAGAGGCTGACCCGAGACTTACTGGATCCTTGGAGCAGAGCCTGGAGCACTGGGTCGCTCAGGGAGGCTGAGGGTAAGGCACGCGGGGCTGGAGCTGAGACCTCTCCAAGGACCGAAGCGGGGAGTCCTGAGCACCTGTCTCTTATACACATCTAGATGTGTATAAGAGACAGGCTTAGGTGAATTTGCATCAGGTGGCCAAAGTATTGGAGTTTCAACTTCAGCATCAGTTCTTGCAGTGAATACTCAGGACTGATTTCCTTTGAGATGGACCGGTTAGATCTCCTTGCAGTCTGAGGGACTCTCAAGGGTCTTCTCCAACACCACAGTTTAAAAGCATCAATTCTTTGGCTTTCAGCTTTCTTTATGGTCCAACTCTCACACACACACATGACTACCGGAAAAAACGTAGCTTTGACTAGATGGACCCTTGTCAGTAAAGTAATGCCTCTGCTTTATAATATGCTGTCTAGGTTGGTCATACCTTTTTGTCCAAGGAGCAAGTGTCTTTTAATGTCATGGCTGCGATCACCATCTGCAGTGATTGTGGAGACGAAGAAAATAAAGTCTTTCACTGTTTCCATTGTTTCCCCATCTATTTGCCATGAAGTGATGGGGCTGGATGCCAGGATCTTCGATTTTTGAATGTTGAGTTTGAAGCCAGGTTTTTCACTCTCCTCTTTCACCTTCATCAAGAGGCTCTTTCATTCCTCTTCACTTTCTGCCATAAGGGTAGTGTCATCTGCATATCTGAGGTTATGATATTTCTCCCAGCAATCTTGATTCCAGCTTGTGCTTCATCCAGCTCTGCATTTCAATGACGTACTGTGCATATAAGTTAAATAAGCAGGGTGATAATATACAGCCTTGATGTACTTCTTTCCTAATTTGGAACTAGTCTGTTTTTCCATGTATGATTCTAATTGTTGTTTCTTGACCTGCATACACATTTCTCAAGAAGCAGGTCAGGTGGCCTGGTATTCCCATTTCTTCAAGAATTTTCCACAGTTTGTGGTGATCCACACAGTCAAAGACTTTAGGTAGTCAATGAAACAGTAGTAGATGTTTTCTGGAATTTTCTTGCTTTTTTTGTGATCCAATGGATGTTGGCAATTTGATCTTTGGTTCCTCTGCCTTTTCTAAATCATATTTGAACATCTGGAAGTTCTTGTTTCATATACTGTTGAAGCCTAGCTTGGAGAATTTTGAGCATTGCTTTGCTAGTATGTGAGATCAGTGCAATGGTGTGGTAGTTTGAACATTCTTTGGCATTGCCTTTCTTTGGGATTGGAATGAAAACTGATCTTTTCCAGTCCTGTGGCCACTACTGAATTTTCCAAATTTGCTGGCATATTAAGTGCAGCACTTTCACAGCTGTGATCAAAACTATCCTCAAGAAAAAGAAATGGAAAAAGGCAAAATGGTTGTCTGAGGAGGCCTTACAAATAGCTGAGAAACAAAGAGAAAGGCAAAGGAGAAGAGGAAAGATATATCCATCTGAATGCAGAGTTCCAAAGAATAGCAAGGAGAAATAAGAAAGCCTACCTAAGTTTTCAATGCAAAGAAATAGAGGAAAACAATAGAATGGGAAAGATTAGAGACCTCTTCAAGAAAATTAGAGATACCAAGGGAATATTTCATGCAAAGATGGGCTCGATAAAGGACAGAAATGGTATGGACCTAACAGAAGCAGAAGATATTAAGAAGTGGTGACAAGAATACACAGAAGAATTATTCAAAAAAGATCTTCATGACCCAGATAACCACGGTGGTGTGAGCACTCACCTAGAGCCAGACGTCCTGGAATGTGAAGTGAAGTGGGCCTTAGGAAGCATCACTACGAACAAAGTTGGTGGAGGTGATGGAATTCCAGCTGAGCTATTTCTCCTCCACCAGTTCCTGGAAATTACCCTTCTCCTCTCTGTGTTCATTAATCTGACCACTCCAGATACTCCATTTAGGTGGAGTCAAAGAATATTTGTCCTTTCCTGTCAGGTTTACTTCACTTAGAGAATGAGTTCATGAGGATCCTTCGTGTTGTAGCATGTGTTAGGATTCCCTTCCTTTTTAATGATGAATAATACTCTGTTATTTGTGCTTGCCATATTGGTTCATCTTTTTCTCTGTCAGTGGGCACATGGATTGCTCTTGTGCTTAGTTATTGTGAACAATGGTGATATGAACATGGGTGTACAAATATCTCTTCCAGAGTGTATTTTCAATTCTTCTGGGTATATCATCAGAGGTAGAATTGCTGGATCATGGAGTTCTAAGATTTTTATCTGCTGGTGATGGATGGAGAAAATGTTCACATATTGTGGGGAGGTCAATCTGGCTTATACATGGTTCAGCCTGAACTTTGTGTGAACCAAGGCTGCATTGTCCAACACTCACAGCTCATCTACTTTAACCCCTGGGGTAAAGAACATCTGTTTTGAGGATAAGGATGAGTAACTCCCTTCTCATGGGCTTCCCAGGTGGCTCAGTGATAAAAAATCCGCCTGCCAACCAGAAGACACCAGCTTGATCCCAGCATCAGGAAGATTCCCTGGAAGAGAAGAAGGCAACCCACTCCAGTATTCTTACCTGGAGAATCCCATGGACAGGGGAGCCTGGCAGGCTACAGTCCATGGGGTCACAAAGGGTGAAACTTGACTTTGTAAACACACACATCACTAAGACAGGCTTACTGATTAATTCTGAAAGAA
This sequence comes from Cephalophus harveyi, assembly GCA_006410635.1. Taxonomy (NCBI): domain Eukaryota; kingdom Metazoa; phylum Chordata; class Mammalia; order Artiodactyla; family Bovidae; genus Cephalophus; species Cephalophus harveyi. Next base: position 11,844 of record SJYT01029999.1, on the reverse strand, counting down.
TTGAGAGAATCCTGACTTTTTCAATTCTCAGAATAAAGAAATCTCTCAGGGGGTTTCCGACTAAGTGGACATGAGTTTGAAAAAACTCCAGAAGATAGTGAAGGACAGGGAAGCCTGACATGCTGCAGTCCATGAGGTCGCAAAGAGTCTGACATGACTTGGCAATTGAACATCAACAACACAACTTTACAGAAATTTGGTACCTAGTTTTTTCCACATTGTCCAATCTCTCTGTGCCTTAATAAAATCTACCCACCCAGACCCATTGAACAAATGACAGAAGCCGTAAAGGTATAGATGCTTTAAAATGTGCAATAGCCCAGGCTCCAGCATTAGGCCATCCTAACAATAAATGACCATTTTCACTGTTTGTTCTTGAAGACAGAAGATTCACCCTGAGCATATTAACTCAGAAACATGGTGACCCATATGGACCCATTGGCTATTCTGCACCCGGAGTTAGATTTGTAACCAAATGCAGGTTCAGCCACTTGCTGCTCAACAGACAATAAACCATGGGGCAAGCTTTCATTGAGCAGAAAGATGCTTTATTCAGAAAAGCCAGTGATCTGAGGAAAGGTGGACTTGAATCCATGACAGTTCTGCTCAGCCATGACCAATTTAAAGGGAAACAATCTCAGTTAATCATTAAGGCAGGAAGTCACGGTCATTTTTCCATTGGTGCAAGCCTGCTGACTTCCTATTTTCTCCAGGACACTGTCTTGCTCGAGTTACCCACCTGCAACCAGAGATTTTCTTGCCCGTGTGGTCCACCTACATTTTAATAAGGGGAAGCTAGGGGAGGAAAGTCAGTCATTCTTAAACCAATTTATTTATTTATTTATTTTTGGCTACACCATTGGGCATGCAGGGTTTTGTTCCCCAACCAGGGGTCGAACCCATGCCCCCTGCACTGGGAGCGTGGAGTCTTAGCCACTGGACTGCCAGGGAAGTCCCTGGAGTATAACTCTTCACATAATTCTTCCTCACCTGAGTTTCCTTCCAATCGGGCAGTCTCTGTGTTCTTGTTAGAAATAAGTACAAGAAGGTGCTTCTAATGTGCCCATAATAATTTATTTCTTCCTCTAGTTGCTGCTTACATTGTGGTACTTTGTGAAAATTTATCTTGCTGCACACTTATGAAGCATGCACTTATAAATATGTATAGTATGCTTTTAAAAGTTTACCGAAAATTGCATAATGGTCCAGTCACTTTCTCCACAAGCAATAAATACAGGGCTTTAGATGCCTCCACCTTCACACTCCACCGAGGCTCACAGTGTCCCTTGCACCAGCAGATCCTCCAGGACATGGAGGGATTCCACGCAGCATCTACTTCCTGTGGTTAAGATGACTCAGCACCAGGGATGTTTTTGTCAAGAGTCTGGGAGGTGGAGGCTGGTGGCTGGTGGCTGTTGATGATTGTTTCCTGCCAGGCTGTGTCGGATCCCGTATCCAAAGTATATGAGAAATCCTAGGAGGGAGATGAGACGATGAGAAGGAAATGTAGGTGCTCTCCTCACTTCCAAATGCCCAGTAGACCTCCTATGGCGTCTGATACAGTGTGGGGAGAAATAGTAGAAAGATGTTGGGTTCAGTCATTCAAGTAACCTCTTTATCCCAGAAAGCAACTTACCAATGGCATTCCAGATGCCAAACAGGGCCCAGGTCCCAGAGGTCGTCTGCATCATCAGGTAAACATTCATGAAGATGCTGATCAGTGGGAGGAAAGGCAGAGCAGGGACCTGTGGGCAGAGTCAGTTCATCCCTGAACACAGCCCAGACGACTGAAAGGGAGACCCCACTCCACGAGGGTGGGAGGCTCCTGTCCTCCTCAGGCTGTGCATTCAGTGCCTACTGAGATTATGTATGCAAAGCCCTGAGTGTGGATCAGGGAAGAGGCCATTGGTTTCAGTCATTCCTCTCATTCCCTGTCCAGGAAAGGATATTTTGCCGTCAAAGGACACAGACTTCATTCACCCAAGGTGGACACTTTGGACACGTAAGCTCACTTACCCTGAATGGAAGAGGAGAGGGGTCCTGGGGCTGCCTCCAGACGATGACCGTGACCCCAGTGATGAGCAGCAGCAGCACCACAGCCACTGGTGTGAGCACGGGGTCTCCAGAGAACACCTGGCTGGGCCACTGGGCCAGGATCAGGCTCAGGATAATCAGCAGGAGAACTGCAGGGGTTAAGGTGGAGGAGAACATGTTGGACCCAGAAGACAAAGATTTCAGGACGTCGGGCCACAACCCTCCCCAGGCTGCCCACATCAGGAAGATCTATCATATCTCTACTACTTCGTAACTGAAAAAGACACATATTTCCAACCCATCCTGTCAATTTCAGAATACCACCAAAGAGAAGTCCCATTGCTCACCAAGCAGGAAGGCACATCCATAGACAATCTGGGCAGATTTCTGGGTGGGGGTGGTGCTAATAGGCAAGCACAGACTCTTGAGAGTCTTTGAGCTTCCTGCTTCAGGTTCAGAGTCCAAAGGATTTTCCTTGACTAGAGGCTTCATCTGAATTTGGTCTTCTGTTTTCTCATTCTTGCTTAAATTCCAGTCTGGCTGGTACCTGAATTAGAGATATTATAGGAATATTAACAGCAGTACCTACTCATTCAAAAACAGGCATCTTAATGCACCACTTTCCTGCCTTAAGCAGAGCAGGAGTTTAGAAGGCTGAAGGAGGTGGTGGGGGGTGTGGGGGGCA
>SJYT01029998.1:88791-113856 GCA_006410635.1 Cephalophus harveyi | reverse complement strand
AGTCCAGCGTTTCTCATGATGTACTCTGCATAGAAGTTCAATAAGCAGGGTGACAATATACAGCCTTGACGTACTCCTTTTCCTATTTGGAACCAGTCTGTTGTTCCATGTCCAGTTCTAACTGTTGCTTCCTGACCTGCATACAGATTTCTTAAGTGGCGTGTTAGGTGGTCTGGTATTCCCATCTCTTTGAGAATTTTCCATGGTTTATTGTGATCCACACAGTCAAAGGCTTTGGCATAGAGTTTATAATAAATTTTAAAATCAGGTTTTAAGATTATCTCTGGATCCTCAAAGACATGTCTTTTTGATACCAGGCACCAGTTTTATGGAAGACAAATTTTTCACCATCAGAGTGAGGTGGGCTGATGATTTGGGGGCAATTTTACATTTAGTGTGTATTTCTGTTATTTTTAATCAGCTCCACCTCAGATCATCAGGTATTAGATCCCAGGGTTTGGGGACCCTTGGTTTATCATAATGAATTGGTCTCTCTTATTATTTCTTAGGAAGAATGATTTTGTCTACCACTGTAAGACATTGCAAGAGAGGAATGAAGAGCGAATCATAAAAATGATCTCTTTAATGGAGTATTTAGCACTTTTTCATGTTACTAAGAGGTTTAAGCTCCAGAACCAGTGAAGTCTTCATAGGCCTGGGGGGTTTTGACCCTTTCAGTTACCAGGGGAAAAGAATGACTCTAACTTCTTGTTGTCAGGAAAAGAAAAATCTTAAAATGTACCTTGTTTAAAGCTTTGTTGGAGAAAAGCATCATTTTGCCATAGGATTTTTGTTTCTCTAAGGCTGTTTTGTTATTGTTGTCTTTGTTTTGTTAATGAAACAGAGATTAGTTAAATGTCACTCTTGAATAGTTTTAATGAAGAGTTTTGGTTATTGTACAAAAGGTATTACTGGGTGAAAATCATGCTCTTGATTTGTTTTTTCTAATTAATGTAGTGAAAAAGCTTTGCTGTTTGATTAGTGAACAATGGGTCAGGCAGTGTGGCTGCTTAGAAGCAGAACATCCAGATTGTAGGCATATTACTACCAAGGAACAAAAAGGAAACTCGTAGAAACCCGGCTTTGGAAGCCTAAAGAGAAAGTGATATGGGAGATCATAAATAAGAAATTTGAAGCATATCTTTTCTTTTCAAAGGAATGTGCTAAAAGAATTGCAAAAGTTTCAGCAGAAGCCAAGTTGGAAATTGATGAGGAGACTTATCTAAGCTCATTTAAACCTCACTTAATGGATGTAGTATACACCTGGGCAACTGGAGCTACATTTGCCCATATCTGCAAAATGACAGATGTCTTTGAAGGTATGGTTAAGTTTTCTATACATATACTTCTTTCTGATATAAGAAATGTACTTAGGATTACATTGATTTACCAAAAAAGAATAATATATTATTTTTAATTTTTGATAATAAAAGTAAATCTTCTGCTCATATAGGGGTTTCCCTGGTGGCTCAGTGATAACGAATCTGCCAGCAATGCAGGAGACCTCCTGCAATGCAAGAGATGCAGGTTCAATCCCAGGGCTAGGAAGATCCCCTGGAAAAGAAAATGGCAGCCTTCTCCAGTATCCTTGCCTGGGAAATCTCATGGACAGAGGAGCCTGGCAGACTGCATGCAGTCCACAGGGTCACCAAAGTCTGACACGGTTCAGTGACTAAACAACAGCAACCTAATGGCTTACTATATAATTCCACCAAAAAATAGCAGAGCTGAAAATGCTGTCCATTGCATATAAAATCAAATAGTTACTTAATTTAACTGAAGAAAAATTTTGAATGAAAAAGGTAAAGGAAATACAAAAGGAGTAATTATAAGTGAATTACAAGAAGCAAATAATAGGCACAGTATATAAAGAAAGCCATATTTAGAAATGCTATATTCATTGCAAAAGGATTGGCTTATGTAGATATATATAGTGGTGAATTCTGTATACAGTGAACTTTCTTAAAAATGAAAATAAATGAGCTTGGACTTCATAGTGATTATTGTAAGATCCTTAAAATATTATTTTTCTTATCTCTTTATTTTGAGATAAATTATTTTTAACATACCCTGAATTATATGCTTTTCACCCGATATTATTGAACATAACTAATGGATTACTGAGTTTATGAATCAGTGATTTTTGTGTTGCATAGATTAAACATCACAAAATCAGCTGTGAGCCTTTACTTCACTGCATTGTATTTTATGGGTTTTAAGGATTTAAATATGAAGATCCCTTGGAGAAGGGGAAAGCTACCCACTCCAATATACTGGCCTGGAGAATTCCATGGACTGTGTAGTCCAGGGGGTCGCAAAGAGTCAGACACGACTGAGTGACCTTCACTTTCATTTTCAAATTAATGGTGTGCTGTTTTAGTCCTTTCCCTAAAGTTTATTTATAAACTTCCATTAAATGATCATTAGTATTATGGCCCCAAAATCTTTTTATGAATACTATACTCTGTTATGATCATGGTGATTATTAGGTAAACAATGTGCCAGGCATTGTGCTATAATCAGCATTTTATATACTTTAATCACCAAATGGCACATCTGAGTAGATACTATTTGCACTTTGCACAAGGAGACTGATTTATAAAAGGTAAATAATTTGGCCGAGGTCGTGGAGGTTACTGCCTGACGACAGTATGTTTGAATTCTGGACTCTGTGACTGCAGGCCACATGGTAGTTGATGACTTCATCTAAAAACCGTAATTCCTCATCTTTGAGTTTTGGATCACCAAGAGAATTCTTAAACACTACCTAGAATTGTGCCATCTCCATCCTCTGAAAATTCATGCTGTGGGTGTGGTCAGAAGGCCTGTCATAACTGATGGTGTGAGAAGAGGGACATGTGACACCCTCAGCTCACTTAACACACACAGACGCAGTGGGGTGTATGACAGCTTGTGTGTTTCAGAGATCAAAGGCAGTCAAGTACAGGATCACCACTCTTCAGTATCGCTTCTTTTTGGAAGATAAGAATGAAACCATGACTGTTCTGTGCCTGGATTCTAGACTTATTCATAGGCTGCTCATATTTGTATATCTGCTTCTCTGAGAAGGTAGACACAGTGGCATAAAACGGAAGTGATGCATTGTTTGGTTTATTTAAGAGAAATGAAGGAACAACAGACCTAGATGTGAGGAATCCTCATAAAGTCACCTTTGTAGATTATTTTTCTATTCTTTGTACTTAAGTGGAAAAGTTATCACAGTATGGAAGATAAATTGTAAAGTGTAAAAATTGAAGGTAGTTTGTATTTCTGCCACCTATGAGTTGATGTTTTCCCCCACATATGAGCAATTCTGAAATCAGTATTTTTGCCTCTTTTCAATTCCTTGCGGCTATTTTGATGTCACAGTTTGCTTGTGAAATCTAAGATTGAAAATTAAGGGACTCATAACTATAAGTTGAACTTGGGTCTAATACCAACACAGTTTTCATGGCACCATTATGTCAGCTCTACCTTTCTTTCTAAAACTGGAATAGACTATATATTAGCTCATAAAATATGTAATTAAACAGCAAAAAAAAAAATACTGAGAACCTTGGGATATTACTTAGGATATTATTTCCTTTTTCTGGCATACTGTGTCTCCTTGCCACAACCTTTTTAACTGTGGTGGTGTTTACTGTATCCATTTCAGAATAGCCATTCTCTCCTCATCTTGTTATGGTACATGCTTGATATAATTGGAAAAGTACTATCATCACAGCTCTACCCATAGTATAGTGTGTCTTTACTTTTATAGGCAGAAAATGACTACATTGAAACTGTTTAGTGTGCTGTGGTCAGGTGTCCAATCATGTCATGTCACGAGCCTCCGAAGTAGTTTTAAGAATTTTTTGAACATTAGCTGGAGCTAGTTCACATTGAATGGTGGGCACTGTTTATTTGCCTATACAAATACAGTGTGGTGCTCTTCCCTGTGCAGGATGGATTTGCTTTCCTTTAAGCACATGCCATCAGGAAAGCTTCTGTGACAGATTATCATTTGAAACTGTTTACTGTAGTGCTTACGTCTATCATGGGTTTTTAAAGCAAATGCTGTTTTGTGCATTCCCACTCTGCCCCGCCACAAGTTCCTTTCACATGCCTTTCAACTAGCATAGCTTACCCTTCCTGAGGAGAGGATACATCAGTGTCATAAGGGGTTTGTTTTTTTACATACTTTTGCTAATAGATTAGCATTTTGTTAGTATGTATCTTTTCTCTGTTTAACTTTTGGCACAGTTTTAGTACTAAATGACTTAAGAATTCGCACCTGATTGTTACTCTTTTGATGCATAACTAACTGAGACCCTAGTGGGACCGGGAATTGTGCTGCGTGCAGTGCAAGCAGTAGTCTCTGCTCTCCCGGAATGTTTTCAGCCTGAGCTGGGATCTAATATGGGAAATGATTGCAGGAAAGTGTATTTATGATTCTAATCTCAAGCCTCAGTAACCACTTAGATAGGAGGTATTATATCAGATTTAGGGCATGAACTCTGAGGAACCACTTGAGAATGCCAGAAAGTTGGAGGTAGAAATAAATACCTCTCCAGGTAAAGAAATGTGTTGATTTCTTCTATCCTCAACTAGAATAATTTTTGCTCAAGAACCAGATGAGCCTGATGTTTGTAAAACTGCCCTTAAGCTTGTGTGCTCAAATGTCCTTCAATGGGGTAGATAGTTAAATTGTGTTTTATTCACACAATAGAACGGTATTCAGCTAGAGAAAGGAGTGAAGGACTGATTTGTGCTAGTATATGAACTTGAAACACTTTAAGGTTCTAAGTGAAAGGAGGCAGACACAGAAGCCACCTACTGTATAATTTCATTTAAGTGAAATGTCCAGAATAGGCAAATCTAGAGACAGAAGTAGATTTGTGGTTACCATGGACTGGTGGTGGGTGTGACTGCTTAATGGACTTGGGTTTCTTTTGGGTTTGTTAAAAGGATTCTGAAATTAAGTAGTGATGATGGTTGTACAACTCTGAATATACTAAAAACCACTGAATTTGTGCTCTTATTTAAAAGGGTGAATTTGTGTTTGTATTGACTCTACTGGATCTTAGCTATGGACACACGGGGTTCTTTGTTGAGTCAGGGGGGATCTTTCATTGCAGCATATGGATTCTGAGTTGTGCTGGGGCTCTGAAGTTGTGGTGCTGAGACTCAATATTCATGACGCTGGGGCTCAGTAGTCATGGTGCTGGGGCTCAGTAGTTGTGGTGTTGGGGCTTTGTTATAACACTGGGGCTCAGTAGCTGCAGTTCATGAACTTAGTTGCTCTGCAGCATATGTGATCTTAGTTCCCCCACCAGGGATCGAACCATGTCCCTTGACTACTATGGAAGTCCCCAAAGGGTAAATTTTATGCCATGTGAATTATTATCTAAGTGCATTCTTCCAGAATGGTGATATAAACCTAAGTATAAAAAAGGGGTAGTGACGCTGGGGCACATGCTTTAAAGTGGTAGATTTTGTGTGTATTTTACCACAGTTTTCATTCCTATTAAGGATTCAGTTTTACTTTCCACTCTGGCAAAACCAGAAAAAAGGTTCATAATAAACCATTTGGTTGTCTTTTTGTTTCTTGTCAGCTTCCGATAGCCTGGGAGGAAGGGTCATGGCCTTTGATCTCTTGTCTTACACTTAATCTAGGTGGTCCTAATTGATGAGGCAGAATGATTTTTGAAGCTGGGAGTAAGGAGAAGCTTTGGATTATGGAGAACTGTAGTAGGTAGAAAGTGTGCTGGGAAATTCACCTCTTCCCAGGAGTCTTCCTGAGTCTCCATCGGGAATAAATAGCCTTTATGCTGCATGCAGCTGTGAACGGTGTTTGTATACACAAGATGATTTCTTGACAAGACTGAGGCCAACTGCCGCAGCCATTGTATGGGCAGCCCTGTATCTCCTGGCCTCATTTCTTAATTGTTCTCATGTCATCTGAAACTGTCAGAACTCAGTTTTCCAGAAATTGATTTGGTGTGAGCTGTATCTGGCAGCTCAGATGTGTGTTTACTTTCTTTAGTTTATACTTTAATCTTAGCAATTTACTTCATATGTTTGGCCTCTGATAGCTTTTGCAGATTCTGGCTATTAACATGCTGCTGCTGCTAAGTCGCTTCAGTCATGTCCGACTTTGTGCGACCCCATAGACGGCAGCCCACCAGGCTCCCCCATCCCTGGGATTCTCCAGGCAAGAACACTGGAATGCGTTGCCATTTCCTTCTCCAGTGCGTGAAAGTGAAAAGTGAAAGTGAAGTCGCTCAGTTGTGTCCGACTCTTCGCGACCCCATGGACTAGAGTCCACCGGGCTTCTCCGTCCATGGGATTTTCCAGGCAAGAGTACCGGAGTGGGGTGCCATCACCTTCTTCACTATTAATATGAGTTTCTCAATTTGTAGAAATACCCAAACAATATCAGGTTATGTGTGTTTACCAGGACACATTTGAACTCAGTCTAAACCATATTTGTGAGCACAGGCACCTGCACAGCAAACATTTATGAAGGGCTCCATTTCAGTTCCAAGTGGCCTGCAGAATCCATTCTTTCCTTTTTGAAGGGCTGTATATTTACATTTTTAACCACTACCTGATTTTATTTTCTTCAAATAGAAGTGTTTGCAAAACACACATTTACTATCTAGTTGCGTGGGTAATCTGATGTCCATTACGTTCTCCGTTCCAGCACCCACTCTCTTTAGACACCCAAATGTTATTGCGATTGGATTTCCTCTTTCAATGCAAAGCAGTACTAGAGCTCAGCATTCTTTGCACTGAGAACAGAAATAACAAATACAGCCAGCATTTATTGAGTTCCTATTGTATTACTGCCACTTATTAAGCACCCTGCATACATTATTACATTCATTTCTCATAATAACCCCATTTAGGTTTAAGAATTATTATCGCCACTTTATATCCTGGGATTCTCCAGGCAAGAACACTGGAATGCGTTGCCATTTCCTTCTCCAGTGCGTGAAAGTGAAAAGTGAAAGTGAAGTCGCTCAGTTGTGTCCGACTCTTCGCGACCCCATGGACTAGAGTCCACCGGGCTTCTCCGTCCATGGGATTTTCCAGGCAAGAGTACCGGAGTGGGGTGCCATCGCCTTCTTCACTATTAATATGAGTTTCTCAATTTGTAGAAATACCCAAACAATATCAGGTTATGTGTGTTTACCAGGACACATTTGAACTCAGTCTAAACAATATTTGTGAGCACAGGCACCTGCACAGCAAACATTTATGAAGGGCTCCATTTCAGTTCCAAGTGGCCTGCAGAATCCATTCTTTCCTTTTTGAAGGGCTGTATATTTACATTTTTAACCACTACCTGATTTTATTTTCTTCAAATAGAAGTGTTTGCAAAACACACATTTACTATCTAGTTGCGTGGGTAATCTGATGTCCATTACGTTCTCCGTTCCAGCACCCACTCTCTTTAGACACCCAAATGTTATTGCGATTGGATTTCCTCTTTCAATGCAAAGCAGTACTAGAGCTCAGCATTCTTTGCACTGAGAACAGAAATAACAAATACAGCCAGCATTTATTGAGTTCCTATTGTATTACTGCCACTTATTAAGCACCCTGCATACATTATTACATTCATTTCTCATAATAACCCCATTTAGGTTTAAGAATTATTATCGCCACTTTATAGATGAGTAAACTTGACGTTTTTCACAGGTTAATAGAGATTTGAAAGGAAAAGAATGAATTCACTTTGTGAAACTGTTGAGTTTGAGGTGTCTGTAATATGTGTGGGTGATCAACTTTTTGTTGATCCAGTAAGAGCATCTAGGTAGAATTAATAGTATTGTTTTGTTTTCGTAACAGCTGTTTTTTATAATTGTGGCCTAGAAGTGAGTAACTTTCACTTATTTAAGTAAAAAATGTTACAGCAAAAATGAGTAATATGCTAATAATTGAACTTCATGAAATAATATCTTTAAAGCTAAAACTTAGGGTCCACAAATGATTATCCTGGTACAGAAATATCACACATGGACCATCGAGAACCTTATGTTTGAATCAGGGCTGAAAGAGACTCACTAGGGCTCCTATTGGTATTTGAAGGGATGGTATTAGATTTGGGGGCAGTAGAGGAGCACTATTCCTGCTGGGCTGCAGGGGGTCAGGGATAGGCTCCTCACCTGCCCACAGGACTGCAGCCCTTGTTATTAGGTTGCTTGTGCCTGCACAGGGGTGCCAGTAAAGGGCAGTAGGAGCTGAAACATGCATCCAGGGGAAGAGATAAAAGTAGGTGCTGTCCATTTATCAAGTCATGAATTCACCAGTGGGTCTAGGGGATACCTACAATGGCTAGTGGCCAACCTGGCAGCTTCCTATTCCTCGGGAATAGGCTAATACTCTTACCTGTATTTGTAAAGTGGTTGAAGGTCCGAGATTCTTCCAGGAACCCTTAGCCTCACAGTTTAAACGGGAAGCCATTGCTCTAAAGGGTGAACCTGAAAGTCATGAACCCCTCTAGGGTTTCTCATTTGTAAGATGGTGGTAGGATGTTGGAAGTAACCAGTGACACGGTCTCCTCCTACTTGGGAACATCTTTTGTGAAATCATTTTTGTTGTTGTTCAAGGTTACTAGTAAAAGCAGCAGCAAGTCTGTTTTTCATTTGTTCTATTAATTTTCAAAATCTTAATATAGCTTATTGGTGTCAGAATCAGTTGTCTCAGTAACAGGAAGTAAATGCCCAGGTAGGTATGCTTCTTCATTCTCTTGGAGGCCTGCTGTGAAGGGGCCACACCTACCGCTTAGAACTTCCCTTCTGAGCCACAGTTCCCTTTCTAGTCATGGAAAGAGAATTAGGATGCAACTGAGATTCTTGTGTTTCCATCTGCCATTATATGCACCTCAAGGTGGATCAGTCTAGTAATTCATTCTCTATTCCTGTACTTCAATAGCAGAGTTCTCCAGGAGAAAGATTGTATCGTTTGGTGTCTTCAGAAGCCATAGTCTGTAACCTCAGAATCATTAAACTTTCCTAATGGCACCCCACTCCAGTACTCATGCCTGGAAAATCCTATGACAGAGGAGCCTGGTAGGCTGCAGTCCATGGGGTCGCTGAGTCAGACATGACAGCGACTTCACTTTCACTTTATGCATCGGAGAAGGAAATGGCAACCCACTCCAGTGTTCTTGCCTGGAGAATCTCAGGGACGGGGGAGCCTGGTGGGCTGCCATCTGTGGGGTCGCACAGAGACGGACATGACTGAAGCGACTTAGCAGCAGCAGCAGCAGTGATGATAGAAGTAGCAGCAGCAGAGGAGGAGGAGATTGTTGTGCACCATCTCGGTACCTGACACTTGGAACATTCTGCCTCATTTAGTTTATAGTGTTTCCCTAGCTTGCTAATACAGTTCCTCAGGCAGTAGATGGCACAGCTGAAACGTAATCCCTAGTCTGCCTACCTCCAGAGACTGTGGTCTCTGGCTCTGAGACTCTTCTTACAGGCAACTCCAGATCCTCATTGCTCTCCTTGCGCACCTACCTCAACTTGTGCCAGCTTTCTGGATGATCACTTCTGCTTCAGAGGACAGGCAGGTGCCAGTAGACTGTCTTAAGCTAGAAACTCAGGTGCATATCTCTTGTTCCTTATTCTCTCCTCTTCAGAGGAAATTACTCTCGATTCCAGGGCCTTCTTCCACCCTTCTGCACCCTCTTCCATTTTGAATCCCATCCTTTCTGCTGCCACTTTAGTAGTTTGTATTTCTCATCCACATCTTCTCCAGCTACCAACATAACATACCATGTTTAAGAGCAAGAGCTTTATGAGTTAAATCTACATTGTTTTTCTCCCTTGGGCACATTGGACCATAATGTGGAGGGCATTAAAAGGTAAAAAGAGCCCTGAACACAGTACATGAGTGTTTTACAAGATACATGTTAATAAATCATTCCAGTGTTACAAGGAGTTAAATAAGAACCTGAAGAGTTTTCAACTTAGACAGGTAGCACTTAAAGAATCCCAAGGCTTCTCCTCATGCAAGCCTGACAGAAGTGAAAGTGTGTTTACAACTTCACCTTTGATGCAAACTCTTGTTTCAGGGAGTCACATCCCAATGGGAAGGGACTGATCGCCTCTTCTATGCTTCATTGAGGATACACTGTGATGAAAGAGCCTGTTTAAGGTCCAGAAGAATGATCGATTGCACCTTTAAAATGAATATCTGATTCTGTTATTCCCTTCCTTAAACATTCCCTGTTGCATTCTCTTCACAGGATAGTATCCAGAGGCCATCGTAGGCCACACCTGTGGCCTGCTCTAGTCTGTTGGGCACTTCTGCATTGCCTCAGTGGTCTTGCCCTGTCACTGTCTGACAGTGACCTTATGCATAAAGGACCCAGATTATATGTCATCTTTGCTGCCATTGCCCATGTTGTTCTGTCCTCTGTTCCCAGGGCATTTTGTGTACTTCTGTAAGAGCAAGTGTCAACACATTATAATAAATCAGTGACTCTCTCTACCATTAGTCAAAGATGGGAATTAAACTTTTCATCTTTGTAGCCTTCCTGGTGCCTAGCAGTCACTAGTCAAGTTTACTACTGATTTATTGCAGTAGAAGTTCTTCAGAGGACTATCGGTTAATCATCCCATGTTCGCCTGCCTTGTGTCTTAACAAAAGTTCTGCTTTTCCTGATTATTTACACTTTACAAGTGATTTGTTTCCTTTTCTGTCCAGGCAGCATAATTCGTTGTATGAGGCGCCTGGAAGAACTACTTCGACAAATGTGTCAAGCAGCAAAAGCCATTGGGAACACTGAGCTGGAAAATAAATTTGCAGAAGGTCAGTATCCAGCCCATAAAGTTTTTCTAGTAATTTCAGCAAATCCTGTTGAGATTTGACCTCTTGACCACAACCTAGGAGAACATTTTCAGATATTCTTCAATGGATTGCCATGGCAGGCCACCTAGTAGCATTCAAAGAAAATATCAGTGTGTGTTGGAAACAGTTTGTAAATGAATATAGATAAAATCTCAAAATATTTATTGTGCACTTATTGTGTGCCAGGCATTGGTTTAAGCACCAGGGAATACAGCAGTGAACAAAATAGACACAAACCCCTGCCTTCATGGCACTCACATTCTAGTGCAGGGAGGGGGACAATAAACAAGTCAACAGTTAAAATACATCAGGTGGTGATACAAACAGAGAGACAACAGAGAATTGAAAGATGGATATGATGGCCTAGAGTCCCTCCATATGTACTTGATGTACTTGAGCAACAGGCCAGTGTGACTGGAGCACAGTGAACAGTGAGTTGAACAGTGGGGGTTGGAGGAAGAAAAGAATGGTCCTGTGGGCCCCAGCACTCAGCTTTTTCCTCTGAAGTGATCGGAGGTTTTGAGCACAGGAGTGGGTGCTCTGGCATGGGCTTCACCAGGCAGTTCTTGCTGGTGCATTGTAGGCAAGTATGTAGATTAGCTCGGTGGAAGCAGGAAGACCAACTCAGGCTAGATCATGGTGGTAGTGCTGGGGGTGGGGCACACATGCTTGCACATAATTTCATGCCTTCTGCGTGTTGGCCAAGAAAAAGGACTTCAAACACCAAAGAATAGAGACACGGTGCTGCTCTGAGTTGGTTGCCCACAGTCAAACCTACTGATTTTGCTATCTACTTAGTGTTCTAAGAAGTTGTTTGCAGAAACTGGCTTACATTTTCTATTGTTAAATAGAGCAGACCTGTTTAATCACTGTTGGGTTTAAGCCTAGTTTTGTAAACTTTAGAAAAGTTTGGCCTGCCTTAGCCCAGAAAGTATTTCACATGGTAACTGAAATATAGTGCCTTCCATTGTAGGCTGAAAATTCATGCTTTTGAGTAACTAACTTCTTTTGACAGCTTATTCCTTCCAAGTCTTTTAAAATAATTTTGGACATCCCTAGCCCCCACACACATGGGGTACTTTAGAGTCAGGATTCATAAGAACAGGGGTCTGCTTTCGAAGTTTCCCATTTCTCAGAGATGGCTATGAACTCCTCCAGGTGTCTTTCAGACCAGCAAGGGTTTTGTATTTTCCAAACTGCCTTCTGACCAATTTAATGAGAATTGTTAAAAACCCCAGTGGATGGGCATTACATTCTTTGTGGTCTTGAAATTTTAAATCATATTTTCTTTTCTCTTAGGAATCACCAAAATCAAGAGAGATATTGTGTTTGCCGCCAGCCTCTACTTATGAACAGTCAGCCAAGGAATGTGGAATTGTAAATTGTTCTCCACCTGTCTGATTACAATCAACTACAAATGCCTATAAGTATTGATTTGGTTTTCCCATCTCAAGACAGTTGTCCTGAAATATTTTAATATGTATTATATTTAAATCAAGCATCATTCTAAGAAAGCATATTACATAAACATTTGTACATAAAAGCGTTACATTTTTTTTAATAAAAAAATGTACGGGGGGGGCATTGTTTAGTGAAAGGCCGGTGAAATTTTTTTTAATGAACTTACAGCTATTAGATAACCATTGTGTTAAATGTAACTATATACACACAGGTAAAGTAGGCATCCAAGAGGTATAGTAGCAGCAGTCCCTTAAAGGCTTGTACACCGGGAAGAAAGACGCATCCTCTTGCCTTCTGGTTGCAATCATTTTTCTTCAGAAAGCAGGCCAGCTTCATCTGGGCACTCTGCCACCTTCAAGGCTGGTGACTGTTCCGATAGTGATTCCCTGTCGTCGGTGTTTCGTGCAGAGTTGTATGAGAATCCTCCTCTTTTCTTTCTTTAAAAGGAGAATTTCTCTTTTTGAAGAAATCTGATACATATACAGCCTATGTAGAACAGATAACATTTAGAATGGGGCAGAGTATTAAATGATACAATTTTTAATAAGTTGAAAAACCATAACAAAAATTGCAATAAGCAGTGTGCAAAAAATAAAAGGATATACATTACAGGGTACAAGTTAAGGGTACCAATAAATTAGTGGCTGGGCTTCCCTGGTAAAGAACCTGCCTGTAATGCAAGAGATGCAGGTCCACTGTCTGGGTCAGGAAGGGCCCCTGAAGAAGGCAGTAGCTACTCACTCCAATATTCTTGCCTGGGAAATTCCATGGACAGGAGGAGCCTGGCAGGCTAGAGTCCATGGGGTCACAAAGAGGTGGACACGACTCAGTGACTAAACAACAACAACAAATTAGTGGCTAACAGGAATTTTTGTTAAAGACATTCTGAGAGTTGCTTTGTTATGTCTTGAGCAAAAAGCTTCACTCTGCCAGCCAGCCCTTAATGAAAAAAAAGTGTCATTTTTCATGTAAATTATTTTCAATTTATACCAAAAAGAAACTTTATACCCAAGGCTTTTTACAATTAAAAAAAAAAAAAAAAACAGTAAATTTTTTAAATAACTTCTGCAGAAAGTAAATAACCTAGGTATTATTTGCTGTCTGTCCTAAAATGACTTTTAACAACATTGGGGTCCTTACCCAGTAGCAGTTATTGAGCCATTTTCTGCCTTAACATAGTTTTCTCATTGGAACCTTTTTTTCTACTTATTTGTCCAAGTGTTCATCAATTTCAAGATGTAGGCTGCTGCCACCATGTATACTTACAACTAATATTGCAACCAGAGCTCCTTGAATGAGTCCAGTCAACACATCACTCCAGTGGTGTTTGTAATCAGAAACTCGAGAAAGGCCCACATAAATGGACGCAGCAACAAGACCAAATTGCAGTGTAGGGCGTAAAAGTCTTGCCCAGTCTCCCTTCATTCTGGCTTGAAGATAGAGCTAATAGAAAAGATGGGGGTGGGGGGAGAAGAGTTTAATATACCAACTGAAGACTATACTTTATATTAAATATCACATTTCTAAAGGATTGATGTTTTAAATGATAGCATTAAGTATTAACAATCATTAATCAGTGTTATATATGAAAGAAGGCTTTCAGCAAGCATTCTTGTACTCTTGAATACCTAAAAATTAATCCCAAAATAAAACGAAAATACAAACTGCCCTAGTAACAGTTTACAAGAATTTACTACCTATCTAGTTAGACCACTCTCCAAATTATAAACAAGGTAAGCGTTTCTGTGTTTATAACCTAGGATTTCAGGGGCTGCTCCTTCCCTTCCATTTTGAGTTACACTGGTCATTAGTTCAGAGTCTTGGGATCAACCGCTAGTGCTCTGAGCACAAGTTGCCGTTACCCTGCGCCAGGCTACTGTTATTTTCTGCCCAGCCTATTTAGGAACTAAGTTTGCTTAATTCACCCAAAAAATTTACTTGAGAGTTCCTCTAGCCTCAAATTATTTAACATGAGTGACTGAGACTAAATAAATCTAAATCTGTGTTTATAAGTAAATACAATAATCTGCCTAACTAAATAATACAGTCTGTAGTTTAGTCCTGATCCAGTGAGAGTATTCTTTCAATAGTACCTGTACCCTTAAAAGTTCCTTTTAAAGTTCTATGATTTTTCCATACACTAATCAGACCTAAGAATTTCCCCTTTGCTGTGTCAGCCTGCCCTTGACTTTGGTGCATCCCCAAAGACTGTAATAAAGAACAAATTTGGAATAGTTTCCTATGAACACCTTTCAGCAAATATAGTCTTTTTTTTTCTAACTTTATCTAATAATATAATTCTTAATATTCATTTTAAAAACTCTGTTCAATAATTTATGGCTCATACACTTACTTAAATGCAGTCTGCAGGAAACAGTTTATGTGGCTGTGCCCACTGACCCTGCCTATTTAAAGTAGATAGATAAGTCCATTCCTAGTTCTCTGGGCACTGCTGTGCGTGTTCAGTTTTTAGCACCTGGCAGAGACCCAGAGGTTGTCTAATTTTATCAAGTACTTTATAGTATAAACATCTAATCCTAAAAGAGCATACCAGTTCTTTAACTGAGTTGAACTCATTAATAGGCTGAAGTGCAGAGCTTTCTGCAGAGCTCCTCTCCCCTTTTCTGTTTGCTGTTGTTGAAGCTATAAACAAGTACAGAGTAAGAGGCTTGTCTCAAGATTCTGGAGGTGGTAAGATACTTGGTTCTGGTTGGGGCAAAGTTACTTAGCATGTGCTAGCTGAAGCCAGTTAGGTACCACAGCCGTGCAAGATAAGATTCACCTCATTAGTTCTATCTGGAAATTTTTTGTTCATTTTAAGGAAAATAATTCTTTAACTAGGGGCCAAGTTTTGTATGTTATTATCCAAGAGTTTAGTTGTCTCTCTCCTAGTTATTATTAAGCTATCTTTCCAGAAGATGGTTAAAGGCATCGGTTATTTAGACTATAAAAACACATCCTTAGGAACTGCAAATACTTGACATGAATGCAGACATATTAGGGAGAACTGCACCCATCCCTGCCAAGAACATAGTAAAAAACAACTCTCAAATGGACTTAGGGGTTTATACTTCCAACATAAAGGAAACTCAGGACTTTGACTTTAGGTAGCCCACACACATATGTTAAATAAGTATTATTTTGCCCCAATCTCCTCAGCATCCCTGTGAAAATAACATTTGCTTATGGATCAATAACCAAACACCCTGCAGTATACTCTAGGTGAAATCTTTCCCCTCTAAATACCTAATTAAATAAGAGTCTGTGTTCATCTCTTCTGGGGACTAATGGCCATGGCTTGAGTAAAAGCTCTTGTTACAGAACAATTCTCAGCTCTGAGTGAGACTGGCTAATTGAGTGAGCTTCCTATTTGCCTGTTTTGTATCTCTGGGTCCAGGGCACTTGATGTAGCAAAAGCCAGGCACCACCTCTAGCCCTGCTCTTCCCGGTGAGGACTTCGATTTCAGTAGACCCTCAAGAGGAAAACACATTGAGTTTGTTGAACCTTGGGTCACCTGAGTTGCATGGTTGACATGCCCTGAACTCCAGACCTTGACAACTGACCTCCTGTGTTGCCAGCCGAAAGTCTATCCTATATAAGCAGGTCCAAGAAAGCGTACAATGCTGACTTTCTGGGGGCTCCACTTCCTAAGCCTATCTCAGGTTCCACAGTGCAGATCTTAAGCTCCCACTCTCGAGAGGCACTAGAGATTCAGCTTCCTCCTACCACTCATTTAACGCTTTCCAAAATCTTGTACCTCTTGCTTATTGTTTCCTTTTCCATTCTTTGACTTTGTGGATTTATATATTTTTTTCTATTCTACTTCTTGTCCTTTGACAGGGGAGAGGAAAGCATATATGTTCCTTTAAGTCTCTATTCCTCCATCTTTCTCTGTCTCAGAGAAACTGAATATCTGATATATCTCAGCACTGCTATATTAGAACTAGATATGGGGACTGCTCATGTTTTAATGCCAGAGTGGAGAATAAAAAGGCTTTGTAACCTTTGTTGCCTTTGCAGCTTGCATTCTTCCCCTTCTCCCTACACATGCATATGTTAATCACATATGTACTACAAGAAGGAAAGCATTCAATTGCTTATATCTGAAGATTTAGAACTTCCAGAACTCTATATCCAGTGCTGTGTATGGTACCAGACTGGCTGGCTCAGTGGTAGCATCTACAATTTTCAAATTTCCCCACTGGGGAAAACTGCCAATCCACAGACAAAACTGAAGGGCACCACACAGCCCTGCCTGACTTTATGAGAGGGCACGGAGTATGACTTGCGGCAGACTTGGCCCGGAAATCTGCTGGGCTGCATCTGCTCTGGGGTTTATTTATGAAGGAACTGTTTAGTTTTTGTAAGTTGTAGAAACGGTACCTAACAGATACATGATGGGCTGCTGGCAAACAAAAGCTATGGTTAGACAAGAACGAGCCATTTAATAGAAAATGGAGAAGACTGGAGCCACACTGTAAAAAACCAGGTGGCCAGTGAGACAAGTGGAAATTCAACTTTCTGATGAAGTAGAAAGGTCACAACTAGAAATAAAAGACAAGCTTCTGGCAGGACAAAAGGAACCTGCAGCACTTCACCAAGGTGCTCCCCAGAAGCAGAGGCTTCACACTGTGCTACTGCAGATTCAGGAAGCCCCAAGGCAGGACAGCAGAGGAACAGAGGATGAGACATGCAGCTACCAGAGCAATCCACGAAACTCCAGACAGCAAAGGAAGACTTGTTGACATAAAAAGGCAGGCTGAAAACAGGGACTACCTGGAGAAGGAAATGGTATCCACTCCACTCTTGCCTGGAAAATCCCATGGAGAGGAGCCTGGAGGGCTACAGTCCATGGCCATCAAGAGTTCGAAACAATTTGTGGCTAAACAACAATAACAAATCCTTGTTTTCTTTGGAATCCTAACTAATAATCAGAATTAAGCCTGCTGTCATGCTTTCTGTGGCAGGTTGATACCCTACTACTGCTATCATCAGTGGTATTTCTGATGCTGTTTTTCTTAAGTGACATGTTGGAACAAACAGGAGTCAGAGTTCCCTGGTGAAATGCCTTTGGGTCAAGGTTTGGTCAGATCTTTGTTCTGGGCTCCAGGTAACTTCCCTGATGGCTCGGTTGGTAACGAATCCACCTGCAATGCAGGAGACACAAGAGATGCAGGTTCGATTCCTGAGTTGGGAAGATCTCCTGGAGAAGGAAATGGCAACCCAGTATTTTTGCCTGGGAAATCTTGTGGGCAGAGGAGCCTGGCGGATTGCAGTCCGTGGAATTGGAAGGGTCAGACACAATTTGGCAACTAACCCACCACAAGCACCACCAGGTGGCTAAGGAATGTAGGCTGGATCCCTTCCCACAACCAGTCAGCAGTCCCACTGTGTGAGCTGGTTAAAACTATCTGGGGGGACTTCACTGGTGGTCCAGTGGCTAAGACTGAGTCGAATCAAGAGCTTAGAGCCAATCTGGTACAACCACTGCGTATGCAGAGCCTAGTTCAAGTCAGCAGAAACTAGTTTGAAGAGACCTTATGACTCGACCAGTATCCTCCATTAAAGGATCTAGTCATACAAGCTCATTTTCAAAATTCAGTTAAACTGTTGAATAAGGTATTTTTGAAGCTGGTTTGTTTCTGCCTTTCCTCAATTGACTCTGTAACATGTAACTACAAAATGCTGTTGCCTCATAAAGTCTCTTAATACACGCATACCTGTATTAAGCCATACCTGGAGATGTTGTGGCTAAAGTGACTATCACAGTAAAGCAAGTCACATGAATTTTCTGGTTTCCCAGTGTAAATACAAGTTACGTTTACACTATGCTGTATAGTCCATTAAGTGTGCAGTGGCATTTTGTCTAAAAAAAAAAAAAGTATATACCTTAATTTAAAAATATATTTTTACTAAAAAGTACTAACAATCATCTAAGCCTTCAAGTTGCAATCTTTTTGCAACACTAATAGGAAAGACCACAAATGATCATAACAAATAGAACAGTAATAATGAAAAAGTCTGAAATATTTTGAGAATTACCAAAATGTGACACAGAGACACAAACTGAGCAAATGCTGTTGGAAAAATGGCTCCAATAGACTTCCCTGGTGCAGGGTTGCCACAAACCTTCAATTTACATGATAAAGTGAAGCACAATAAAACAAGGTATTCCTATATTTTACTCTTAAGAAGGTCCCTCCACCCAATTTTCAACAAAACAGTTATTTGAAATGTGATCATATGGACCACAGCCTTGTCTAACTCAATGAAACTATGAGCCATGCTGGGTAGGGCCACCCAAGACGGACGGGTCATGGTAGAGAGTTCGGACAAAACATGGTCCACTGAACAAGGGGACAGCAAACCACCTCAGTATTCTTGCCTTGAGAACCCCATGAACAGTATGAAAGGTCAAGAAGCAACAGTTAGAACTGGACATGGAACAACAGACTGGTTCCAAATTGGAAAAGGAGTACATCAAGGCTGTATATTGTCACCCTGCTTATTTAACTTATATGCAGAGTACATCATGCGAAATGCCAGGCTGGATGAAGTACAAGCTGGAATCAAGATTGCCAGGAGAAATACCAATAACCTCTGATACAGGTGACACCACCCTTATGGCAGAACGTTAAGAACTAAAGAGCCTCTTGAAAGTGAGAGAAGAGAGTGAAAAAGCTGGTTGAAAACAATATTGAAAAAACTAAGATTATGGCATCCAGTCCCATCGCTTCATGGCAAATAGATGGGGAAACAATGGAAACAAAAGACTTTTGGGGCTCCAAAATCACTGCAGATGGTGACTGCACCCATGAAATTAAAAGACGCTTGCTCCTTGGGGGAAAACCAACCTAGACAGCATATTAAAAAGCAGGGACATTACTTTGCCAACAAAGGTCTGTCTAGTCAAAGCTATAGTTTTTCCAGTAGTCAGGTATGGATGTGAGAGTTGGACTATAAAGAAAGCTGAGTGTTGAATTGATGCTTTTGAATTGGGGTGTTGGAGAAGACTCCTGAGAGTCCCTTGGACTGCAAGGAGATTCAATCAGCCCATCCTAAAGGAAATCAGTCCTGAATATTCACTGGAAGGACTGATGCTGAAGCTGAAACCCCCAATACTTTGGCCACCTGACGCAAAGAACTGACTCATTTGAAAAGACCCTGATGCTGGGAAAGACTGAAGGCAGGAGAAGGGACGACAGAAGATGAGATGGTTGGATGGCATCACCGACTTGATGGACATGGGTTTGAGCAAGCTCCAGAGTTGGTGACGGACACTGAGGCCTGGCGTGCTGCCGCCCATTGGGTCACAAAGAGTCAGACACGACTGAGCGACTGAACTGACTGATTTGAAAAAAAAAAGCAACTGAGATTGCACCTGGTTTACAGAGCCTAAATATTACATGACCTATGACAAAAAATTTGCCAACCCCTGAACTAGACTAACAGCATGCTCAACACAAAGAAATACACCTTGCCCTAAGACCATGCCAAGTACACCGTTGTTCCACCTTCATGTGATGAGACCTGGCCAGAAGAGCACTGAAAGGCGTGCCTTAGTTTTCTTTAGGGTTCACAGAATTCCTAAAGTTAAACCTCAAATCCCTCCTTAAATTGGGTGGGCAAGCACTACCTGAACACAGCTGGGGGCAAGGCCAGATATGAGGCAGTCTGTCAGGCAGGGAAACCAAGCTGAAACATACACACTGAGAGGTACTTGGGTTCCCACTGGAATAATTTATACAGAAAATTCATAACAGGAGTGATACAAACGTAATTTACAAACAAACATCTATAACAGCAGTCATATAAGCAATCTAGGGTGACAGTCTCCCTACGACAGTGCTGGGAAAAACTGTATATTCCTTACTGTACTGAAAAAAGGACAGTTTCAGCCCATGCCTATTTTCCTGAACAATCAAGTAAATTTGGAATCTGGCATTTGGCCAAAGTCAAGGGGAGTCAGAGTCAGTTGCACATCAATTGTCTATATGGAAAGAAGCCCTGCCCTTTGCTCCTACCAACCTAGGTGTTTCTCAGGGGGCTAACTCACAGGGTTCCCACTAGAAAGGAACGACGGTCAGGTATTTTAAGAGACATTTTTAACTAGAAGTTAATTTCTGGATGTCAGGAATTGACAGGGAAGTTTTGGCTATCAAAGACTATATTCAGGATTTAAATGACTACATCTTCCAAATCTGGGACTGACCCATGATGCCAAGATGCCTAGGAGAACAAGATGAGTCATTGCCTAAGGAAAGTGTGTGTGGCAGGGGGCAGGAGAGTAGGTAGTGGTTAAGTGATGTATATAAATACAAAAGCTGGAAAGCAAGGAGACATCCATGTATTCAGGGGCTGAAATAAAAGCTAGAGCCTACATCCACATCAAGCCAGTATTTCCACTGCTCAGTGTCAGTGAAACCCAGCACGTGGCTGCTGTAGCCTGCCAGCTTCTCCAAAGTTCTTGGTCTATGACAAACCTCATCTGAATTTTTTGTTGTTGTTGCATTATACCTGTACATCTAAATGGCTCCTACAGATCCAATTACCAAACTAGAGTTGAGGTAATTTGCCCTCTGCTGTTGCTGCTGCGTCGCTTCAGTTGTGTCTGACTCTGCAACCCTGTACACGGCAGCCCACTAGGCTCCCCTGTCCCGGGGGATTCTCCAGGCAAGAACACTGGAGTGGGTTGCCATTTCCTTCTCCAGTGCATTAAAGTGAAAAGTGAAAGTGAAGTCACTCGGTTGTGTCCAACTCTTCGCAAACCCACGGACTGCAGCCCACCAGGCTCCTCCGTCCATGGGATTTTCCAGGCAAGAGTATCGGAGTGGGGTGCCATTGCTTTCTCTGAATTTGCCCTCTGCATATATCTTTAATTTGCCTCTTCTTTTATTCCTGGGTGTCCACAGGGCAGGCTAGCCATCAAGGCCCTCTCTAATTTCATCCTCCATACATTAATTTCATATTTCACAAAAAAAGCTCATTAAATGTTTCTGTTTGAGCAAATATTCAGATATTTTAAGGTCAGAGGAGCAAAGAAGAGCAAAAATAATTATAAGGTCTAGAGTATGATACATCTGAGAATATTCTTTGAAATTAAAGAGTGGGTTGAAGTTACATGTTGGTTGAAGTAACATGTTACATCTTACTTTCAGAGATCTGTATTACCTGATTTTCAAAATAACTGGACTAGGGTTCAGCTCAAGTAATCAACAAAGCAAGGGAGCCTGATTAACAAGAGATTCCCAGAGAGCTTATAGACCTTAGCAGCTCCTCCCAAGGCCCCTATTTCCCCATCTGTGAAAGGGGTGGCAGTCATCCCTCTTCTATGTCATGAGGGCTATCAGAAAGAGACAGAGTGGTATAAAAGCAAATCATTTTCAGTATCAACCAACCTCAGATTTTTAGGTCTCTCTCATAAAGAAGAACTTAAAGATACTGACACACGAGTGAATAACAAACCACAAAAGCAGCCCTGGTGGTGTCTGGCTCTGGGGCATACAAACATTCAAAAGCCATTCACTGCAGTCACAAACTTTGCTTTGGGGAAAGTTCTCAGGATATGTTAATAGCTCCAGCCTTTCCCTTCTCCAGGGGCTTCCCTGGTGGCTCAGAGGTTAAAGCGTCTGCCTGCAATGCGGGAGACCCGGGTTCAATCCCTGGGTCGGGAAGATCCCTTGGAGAAGGAAATGACAACCCACTCCAGTATTCTTGCCTGGAGAATCCCACGGACGGAGGAGCTTGGTAAGCTACAGTCCACCAGCTCGACTGAGCGACTTCACTTTTCCCTTCTCCCCTGGTCCCACGCCCTACTTAAAAAGAGGGAAAAAAAAATGGTGGCTCCCTTTAGAAGAATGGTAGCTTTTCCTAGTAAGATAAATGAACTGAACAGTATTTGTTACTACCGTCAAAGAGCTCTTTCCTGATAGCTCAGTTGGGAAAGAATCCGCCTACAATGCAAGAGACCCTGGTTCAGTTCCTGGATTGGGAAGATTCCCTGGAGAAGGGAAAGACTACTCACTCCAGTGGCCTAGAGAATTCCATGGACTGAACAGTCCATGGGGTCACAATGGGTTGGACATGATTGAGTGACTTTTACTTTCACCATCAAATAAGTCACATTTCCCATGGCACAATTTCAGAAACATTTGGGTATTTTTTAAAAAGGAAGGTCTGAATTTTGTTGAATTGCTACAGTTTCTTCCTCACAAAATTAACACATGAGGAAAGCCTTGCAATTTCCAGAGATGGTGAAGAAGCCAAAAATTAGCTTTATTGAAAAAGTTTTGAAGTTGTAGATTTGAATTTTATTTAACACATCTGCAATTTTTACATTTTATAAATTTTATGCTCTTTTAATTTCTGGAGTTTGGTTTTTTTCAAATAAAAGTAAGATTCTGGTAAAACTGCTATTAAATTCTTCCTAAATGAAACCAACCAAGTAACTTAACCAAGATTAAGAGGGTAATCTTAACAATACACATCATGAATCTTTACTCCAC
Organism: Cephalophus harveyi; assembly: GCA_006410635.1. NCBI lineage: Eukaryota > Metazoa > Chordata > Mammalia > Artiodactyla > Bovidae > Cephalophus > Cephalophus harveyi. The sequence continues at coordinate 91,044 of SJYT01029998.1, read as the reverse complement.
ATCATAGATTTAATTATTATACAGTACTGGGGAAAGGGTAACTGAAAACAGCCAGATAACAGAAAAGTTACATAGCACAACTATATAAAAGTCCACTTACAAAGAAAAATTACAGCTGATCTGTAAGGGTAGAGATCTCCTTTTCCCACAAAATTTTGATAATTTTATACATAAAGAGACAGAGGATTGATAAAAATAAGTCAATTAAATTGACCTTTGAAAACCCCTTGTAGTGCCCTAAAGCCTGGTCTTGCACTAATTGCTCTCGATACACATTCATCTCTAGTTTGATTTGCAAAATATGGGTGCCGGTCTTCTCTAACTCTTCACTGCTGACTTTGTATAATACAAGTGCAACTAAAATTGCTCCTGCAGATTGTACTGATGACAAGCTCCTGAAGCAGCAACTGGCTCTTCCTGAAGCTGAAACCTTTCTAGTCAATGGAAAGCAGTCTGGGCAATGTTTCCCAAAGTGGAAAGAAAATAAGACTTGCTCAGATGAGAGCAACAGAGCTGCCTTCACATCCAATAATCACAATTCCTCACCCCAGCAGCCCCCCATGCGGGGAAAGCCAGGCCACTCAGCACCCACACTGTGCAGATGAGGCCAGGGACCCGGCTCAGGGAGAGGCTACGAGGAGCAGCAGCACCACCTTGGCTTGGATTTCAGAGCAATCACCTGCTGAGATGAAGCAGGAGCTGTCTGTATATTCCAGAAAACCTCTTCAGAAAACAGCGCAAAGTAAGGGGACACGTCACCTAATTCTTAGCACTGGACTTGCAGACCTGATGATCTGTTTAGGCTTCTACCACTGTCAGAAAAGTGACAAGTAACTTAGACCACTTGTCTGCTTCAAGAGTAAAGATTCCCTCTTATCCTGAAGGTTGCCAATTTGCAGCTTGCTATACAATGCAACTGTCTGCTTCCTCTAAATGAAGGACAAAAGTCATTTCAAAGAATTGTAACTGGCCTTGGCAGAGCACAGGCAGCCATCCATTCCTCTTCTGAACTTAGTGGAACAAGCAGTGGCTTCCAGTTGACTTGGGCAGTGAGGCCAATGAGAATGTCAGAGGCAGTCGCAGAGGAGAAAACACCAAACCCATAACCCACCATCAACAGACCCAGAGTACTTACTGCCACGAACATCATGCAGTACATGGAGAACGAAGAGTGGCCCGAATAAAAGGACAGTCTAGAACAGAAAGAAGAGAAACATTAATCTTCCCTCTTAGAGACCGAGAATATTTTTTATTTCATAAATCTCCTTACCTTCCCATTGTATATAGCTCCCTCCCCTTACCTTAGAAGGGTGGGGGGGGAAGGACAGTTAAACAGGAACTTTAAAGAGTCCTAGGAGGGTCTTGTGTGGATCACAATAAACTGTGGAAAATTCTGAAAGAGATGGGAATACCAGACTACCTGACCTGCCTCTTGAGAAACCTATATGCAGGTCAGGATGCAACAGTTAGAACTGGACATGGAACAACAGACTGGTTCCAAAGAGGAAAAGGGGTACATCAAGGCTGCTATTGTCACCCTGCTTATTTAACTTATATGCAGAGTACATCATGAGAAACTCTGGGTTGGAAGAAGCACAAGCTGGAATCAAGACTGCCGGGAGAAATATCAATAACCTCAGATATGCAGCTGACACCAACCTTATGGCAGAAAGTGAAGAAGAACTAAAAAGCCTCTTGATGAAAGTGAAAGAGAGTGAAAAAGTTGGCTTAAAGCTCTACATTCAGAAAACGAAGATCATGGCATCCGATCCCATCACTTCGTGGGAAATAGATGGGGAAACAGTGGAAACAGTGTCAGACTATTTTTGGGGGGCTGCAAAATCACTGCAGATGATGACTGCAGCCATGAAATTAAAAGATGCTTACTCCTGGGAAGAAAAGTCATGACCAACCTACAGAGCATACTGAAAAGGAGAGACATTACTTTGCCAACAAAGGTCTGTCTAGTCAAGGCTCTGGTTTTTCCAATAGTTATGCATGGATGTGAGAGTTGGACTGTGAAGAAAGCTGAGTGCCAAAGAATTGATGCCTTTGAACTGTGGTGTTGGAGAAGACTCTTGAGAGTCCCTTGGACTGCAAGGAGATCCAACCAGTCCATTCTGAAGGAGATCAACCCTGGGTGTTCTTTGGAAGGAATGATGCTAAAGCTGAAACTCCAATACTTTGGCCACCTCATGTGAAGAGTTGACTCATTGGAAAAGACTCTGATGCTGGGAGGGATTGGGGGCAGGA
>SJYT01029998.1:71756-87507 GCA_006410635.1 Cephalophus harveyi | reverse complement strand
GGAATTGGAATGAAAACTGACCTTTTCCAGTCCTGTGGCCACTGCTGAGTTTTCCAAATTTGCTGGCATATTGAGTGCAGCACTTTCACAGCATCATCTTTCAGGATTTGAAACAGCTCAACTGGAATTCCATCACCTCCACTAGCTTTGTTCGTAGTGATGCTTTCTAAGGCCCACTTGACTTCACATTCCAAGATGTCTGGCTCTAGATGAGTGATCACATCATCATGATTATCTGGGTCGTGAAGATCTTTTTTGTACAGTTCTTCTGTGTATTCTTGCCACCTCTTCTTAATATCTTCTGCTTCTGTTAGGTCCATACCATTTCTGTCCTTTATCGAGCCCATCCTTGCATGAAATGTTCCCTTGGTATCTCTAATTTTCTTGAAGAGATCTCTAGTCTTTCCCATTCTGTTCTTTTCCTCTATTTCTTTGCCCTGATTACTGAAGAAGGCTTTCTTATCTCTTCTTGCTATTCTTTGGAACTCTGCATTCAGATGCTTATATCTTTCCTTTTCTCCTTTGCTTTTTGCTTCTCTTCTTTTTACAGCTATTTCTAAGGCTTCCCCAGACAGCCATTTTGCTTTTTTGCATTTCTTTCCCATGGGGATGGTCTTGATCCCTGTCTCCTGTACAATGTCACGAACCTCATTCCATAGTTAATCAGGCACTCTATCTATCAGATCTAGACCCTTAAATCTATTTTTCACTTCCACTGTATAATCATAAGGGATTTGATTTAGGTCATACCTGAATGTCTAGCGGTTTTCCCTGCTTTCTTCAATTTAAGTCTGAATTTGGTAATAAGGAGTTCATGATCTGAGCCACAGTCAGCTCCTGGTCTTGTTTTTGTTGACTGTATAGAGCTTCTCTATCTTTTGCTGCAGAGAATATAATCAACTTGAAGGGTGTATCCCTGAATAGTAGTAATAAATACTTTCTTTGGAATACTCACAAGTTGAGTACTTTAAAAAATAATAATTTTAAAGTGGTATTTTAGCATCTTGCCTTAGATTTCCCACCAGATTAAGTGCTTTTGCTTGACATTTATTTTTAAATTGTGCACTGATAGTCCTATACCAGATTAACCATGTCTTTCAACATTATATTCTATAAACATCTAGGTATCATCTTTCTACCTAAAAATGACAGAATGCTTACAAAACTTAATTTTATTGTACTTAAGAATAAAATCACGAGGAACAGGTTCTGAAGTATTTTACTTATTATGCCCTACTTGGTTCAAAAGGAATTTGTTTCCCTCAATACATAAAGGAGAAAAGACTCCTAAAACACATACCAACTAAAATTTATGTAATCAAACTTGATAATTATTCTGGGTTTAATATATATAAAACAAGAAAAATAAATCACTTTTCACCTTCCCAACCACTCGGCTGTGAAGAGATAAATTATTTTCATATTGGTTAAGTCTCTAGGAGATACATCTTATTATGTCCATAATTCAAAAATGAACAAATAATTATATGGGCACTTTGATAAAATCCAAAGAGTAGTCAAAATGTAGACTATTTTCATCATAGTGACCTCAACTGAAATTCTGTCCCTGGTCTAAGAACCTGCTTTGTTCTTGAGGTTTTAACCAATCTTAGACTCACTTTATTATAGCCAATCTGATGAAATTACATACATTAACAATTTAAGCTAGTTCTCCATCAAAGTTTAGGAAAGACTTTTCAAAAAGAAAATTTACAAAGATAAGAATATATTCTGAAATGCAGCTGTTTTCATCAGTTCTGTGGCCTGGTCTATTAAACAATGAGCAAGTAGATTGGTCTTGACTATGTAACTTACTGTGAGTGGGATTTTACTTCAAATGGCAAATTTAAGATGATTTTTTTCCTATATCTGTCAGCCAGGTCATCCCTTTCTCCTGGGAGAGCTCATTAAACTTGGTCTAAACCTCAATATCATAGCCTTAAGAGCATTCATTCACAGCCATCCACCCACCCTGCACCCACAGGGTCTGAGGTCCTACTCCTCACTTCACCACTCTTCCATCTCTGTATTTCAACAATGACATCAATGTTCAGCCTTATAAAATGCAAAGACAACCAAATCCAGCTTTTATCAGTCATCAGAAGCAATCAACTCACACAAAGTGCTTCTTAATTTTTTAATGGAATTTACTAAATATTCTGGGGCTCATGGGAAGACTAACTCACAAACAACCTCCTAATCATCTCACGGCTCTTGCCCTACCACCTGACTTTCTTCCTCTCTTCTTCCTAACTCACAAAACAGTTACAACTTTGGTTATGCTTTCAGTCTGAAAATTTTGAGTTTGCATTAATGCTTGAATGATGATACCTAACTACAGAATGTCTAGGCTGATGACTTTTTTTCCTTATCACTTTGAGTATATCATACTATCTTCTGGCTTCTACTTTTGCTTTAAAATATGAGCTGCCTTTCTGGGTTATATGTGTTTTCCCTGAAATTGCTTCCTCTACTTTCAAAGTCTTCAATATTCTGCAGTTTTGCTATCATGTTTATAAGTATGAATTTCCGTTGATTTACCTGATTTAGTATTCGTTGGCTTCCTATGTCTGAGGATTTGTACACATCACCAATTCTAGATCAGTCTCAGTTACTACACCTTTGAATTATGTATCCTCCATCCTATTTTCCTTTTCTGAGATTCTGATTCAACATGTTAGACATTTCCATTCTGTCCCTCCATATCTCTTAAACTTTCTTTTCTATTTTTAATCCTGGTCTCTTCAGGTTTATCTTCCCTCCCTTTACTGTGTCTCATCTGCTTAATCTGTTTTTTCATTCAAATTACTATGTATGTATCATTTATAGGTCTTTCTGGATCATCTGCAAATCTGTTTGGTGAATTTTGATTCTCACCCATCCTGCATCATATTCTCAATCTTATTTGTTCCTATACAGCAGATACGTTGATTTATTTCCTATAGGGTAATTCTAGTATCTGAATCATTGAGATAAACTCTAATATAGTTTGTTTATATAGTTTGTTTTTCGGCTATAATTTGTTTGTTTTTCTGTATAATTTCCTGATTATACAGTTTACATATCTCATATTAGATAAGAGCTCATGTTCTTGAGACTCTCAATCTGGGGACTCTTTAAGAGTATTTGGTTGAAGGAGCATTCTTCCAGATATATGTGTTTTCTTCTGCTGGATTTACTATCAGTCCACTTCAATTTTTTTCTTTAAGCCACACAGATAGTACAAATTCTGACTCCAGAAAAGTATGAGTGTGGTATTATGGTTAAGGATTCTTCTTGATGGGTTTCTTCTGGGAGGATGTTTCCCTTTGGGAATCCTTATATTATCCACAGGCCTTCCATCTGTCTTTCTTCACTGCTCAGCCTTTATCTCCTGTGCCATGTTCTGAGACTATCACAATTCAGGCTTTAGGTGACCAGGAATTGGCAAGTACTTTCAGAGCACACTTCAAATCTATAGCATTAACTGACTCCAGCCTTATAAAAATTCCTTTACTCTTCCACTAGCTCAGCTATTTATTTAAAAGATTTACATATTTTTAATATATAAAACAAACATGTGCATGTGTATATTGTGATATATCATCTAGCATATTTAGTTGAGGGCTCCTGGGTGGCACTAGTGTTAAAGAATCCACCTGCAAAGCAGGAGACACAAGAGATGTGGGTTTGATCCCTGGGTTGGGAATATCCCCTAGAAGAGGAAATGGCAACCCACTCCAGTATTCTTGCCTGGAAAATCCCATGGACAGAGAGGCCTAGTGGACTACAGGGGGCCACAAAGAGTCGGACATGACTGAACACCTGCACATGTTTAGTTGAGTTGTATCACTAAACATTTCTAATCCTACATGTTGCCAGAAATAGAAGTGATCTTTTTTAAAATCTTTGTTTTTAAAACAAGACTTGCTGCTGCTGCTGCTGCTAAGTCACTTCAGTCGTGTCCGACTCTGTGTGACCCCATAGACGGCAGCCCAAAAGGCTCCCCCGTCCCTGGGATTCTCCAGGCAAGAACACTGGAGTGGGTTGCCATTTCCTTCTCCAATGCATGAAAGTGAAAAGTGAAAGTGAAGTCACTGAGTTGTATCCAACTCTCAGCGACCCCATGGACTGCAGCCTACTAGGCTCCTCGGTCCACAGGATTTTCCAGGCAAGAGTACTGGAGTGGGGTGCCATTGCCTTCTCCGAAACAAGACTTAGAACTAATAAAATGTTATCTAAAATAAACTGCTCTACTAGGAGAGACAACAGTTTGTTTTTAATTTATAAACATTATAAAATTAAATTATATTATCAACATAATTATTATTTATTGATAATATTACATTAATATTAATTACATTATTAATATAATTATAATAATATATTGTATTATTAGTTTAATTTATAATTTATTTGTTTTTAATTATAAAGTGGCCAGCACTCACAGAAGTTGCCAATTATTACTATTCTACCAGTTTACTGAGTATGCCAAAGTGACTCGGTTGCAAATTAGGAGAACTTCCTTTTTTCTCTAAAAATCATCCTGAAATCAATTCCTAAAGCATTCTAAAGATGAAAGATCCTCAAAAGACTGTTAATGGTTACAAACCATTGAGTACCATCTATGTTCAGGTACTTATTAATACACAGTATTTCCACTCTTTACAAAAACACCGATAATAGGAACTATCAAACTGTTTCACACACAGAGAAAACTGAACCTACCAGAAGTTCAGCAACTAACTCAAAAGTCATATCACTTTAAGGTTTAAATCTGAATCTTCCCATTCTTTCCCACCATGCCATGATTCCACTCCCGTGAATGGCAGGCAAGCCAGCAGCAGCATTAATCCTGCCATCTCCAGGCAGGGAGCACCATCAGAAGAAACAGGACTCCCTGCTTATACAAGGCAATATGTGTGAAGTAAAGTGACACTTACATGATCTGTGACAAAATAAATATTGTTTATGTGTAAATAATCATCTTAAGTGAATACTAATGTGTCCTTTGTATGTTCTAAAGCTCAAATAAAAGTAAGTCAAATTGCAAAATGAGGCATTTTCTCCAAATGGTATTTCCTGATTATACAGTTTACATAACAGCATGTTATGGACATGCTTAACTTGAAGGACATGTTAGATTTCCCTTCCCTGATAACCTTTAAACATGGACTGATCCTGTAAAACAGTTAACTATGTCTCAACCAACTACACATAGGAGGAATGACCCTTAATGACCAATTTCCCCAGTATTTTATTTCTAAGGGGTTTTTTTCCAATGCGTAACTGTTAATAAATGCTTAAGCAATGAGACATCAAGTTATTACCTTTAAAAAAATTCACACCCAAGATACTTTGGCATTCAAGTACCTATGAAGGTAAAATGAGTACTTTTATATTGAAATGAAAAAGTTCACACATGTTGGAGAATGGTCTGGCAACATCTATCTAAATGTATCTATCTATATATAAAACCAGCATATTTTTTGACCCAGTAATTCCACTTCAAGGCATCGTGGCATCCTAAAGAAACAAAGCATGAGCACAAAGATGTCTGCTACAACACTGCTGGTGATTCAAGGACCCAAGAGAACAATTCTATCACTAATTTTCTGAACACAGTACTACAAATCAGCTAAAAAGTAACTCTATATAAACCAACAAGAGTATTTTAAAGGGTCATTTATGTAAACCACATAAAACTATATTTCACATTTAATATAAAGCTACATAGAAAATGACAGAAAGGATACAGAAACTGTTAACAGTGGCTCTGGGGAAAGTTATCAAATGGAGACTGAAAAACAAAACCTTTTATATTTTACAGTACACAATCTGTTATTATAGGGGTAATATATATGAAAAATATTTTTTCAATGGTAATCAAAGTATCTTCGATGTGTCTGCTATAAATGTCCTACAAGCCTCTTTCCCACTACACACACACCCACACACAAACACACACCCCAAACTCCTCTTCCTGATTAACAGTTTCCCTGAGAGCTGCTCTGCCAAGTGAGCTACGACTTAGAGAACAAAAGCGATCAGACTGTCCAGAAATACAAGGACTACAGAGTATCTCTCCTCTAAAGTGTACAAAGACAAGGATAAAAGTAATAAATGATGGAGGAACTCAGATGATCCCAACCAAACTTATTTTAAATAAAATACAACAAAAACTAATGTTAATTCATCTTATATCCTTGAAGCACCCAGAGATTGATGACTTATTTCATGAGCAGTGAAAACCCTGTCATACATGCTTTGAATTATTTTTACAATGATTTTAATATATTTCTATATAAAGCTGTTGCTACATTATATGGAGTCAGTTTTAGCCAACCCACTTTATGCATAAAAGTGACAGGCCTATCTGAAATAAGTCACATGTGACTATTCAATTTTACTCAGTATTAAAGCATCAAATACCACTGTCCAGCCACTAGCATCAGTTTATCATATCCTGAACAATCAATGTTATATCATGAACCTTAAAGGAGAGAAACTAGCAAGACCATGGAAAATGAAAAAGAGGGAGGAAAAAAGTAGGACACAATTGGTACACGTATAGGGTATTTTTAACTTTTGATTTAATGAACCATTTGATGACTAAAAATAAACAATCATGTGTCTTGTGTTCAGAGAAGAATACTGCAAAAAGCAGGAATCTGGACAGTAGGAAATGGCTAAGAACCTCCAAGATTAAGGAATGCAGAACTGTGTGTGTCTTGAAACTCAGATGATTGCAAGAGGTTCCAAACTCTCAGCAGGGAAATGTGTGACTCAAGCAACACGAGAAACGTGGAAGAAATGGACAAATTCTTAGAAAAGTACAACTTTCCAAACTGAACCAGGAAGAAATAGAAAATCTTAACAGACCCATCACAAGCATGGAAATTGAAGCTGTAATCAGAAATCTTCCAGCAAACAAAAGCCCAGGTCCAGACGGCTTCACAGCTGAATTGTACCAAAAATTTAGAGAAGAGCTAATACCTATCCTACTAAAACTCTTCCATAAAATTGCAGAGGAAGGTAAACTTCCAAACTCTTTCTATGAGGCCACCATCACCCTAATACCAAAACCTGACAAAGATGCCACAAAAAAAGAAAACTACAGGCCAATATCACTGATGAACATAGATGCAAAAATCCTTAACAAAATTCTAGCAATCAGAAGCCAACAACACATTAAAAAGATCATACACCATGACCAAGTGGACTTTATCCCAGGGATGCAAGGATTCTTCAATATCCGCAAATCAATCAATGTAATTCACCACATTAACAAATTGAAAAATAAAAGCCATATGATAATCATATTGAGGCAGAGAAAGCCTTTGACAAAATTCAACATCCATTTATGATTAAAACTCTCCAGAAAGCAGGAATAGAAGGAACATACCTCAACATAATAAAAGCTATATATGACAAACCCACAGCAAACATCCTCAATGGTGAAAAACTGAAAGCATTTCCCCTAAAGTCAGGAACAAGACAAGGGTGCCCACTTTCACCGCTACTATTCAACATAGTTCTGGAAGTTTTGGCCACAGCAATCAGAGCAGAAAAAGAAATAAAAGGAATCCAAATTGGAAAAGAAGAAGTAAAACTCTCACTGTTTGCAGATGACATGATCCTCTACATAGAAAACCCTAAAGACTTCACCAGAAAATTACTAGAACTAATCAATGAATACAGTAAAGTTGCAGGATATAAAATCAACACACAGAAATCCCTTGCATTCCTATACACTAATTACCTCAACATAATAAAAGCTATATATGACAAACCCACAGCAAACATTATCCTCAATGGTGAAAAACTGAAAGCATTTCCCCTAAAGTCAGGAACAAGACAAGGGTGCCCACTTTCACCACTACTATTCAACATAGTTCTGGAAGTTTTGGCCACAGCAATCAGGGCAGAAAAAGAAATAAAAGGAATCCAAATTGGAAAAGAAGAAGTAAAACTCTCACTGTTTGCAGATGACATGATCCTCTACATAGAAAACCTAAAGACTCCACCAGAAAATTACTAGAGCTAATCAATGAATATAGTAAAGTTGCAGGATATAAAGTCAACACACAGAAATCCCTGGCATTCCTATACACTAATAATGAGAAAGTAGAAAAAGAAATTAAGGAAACAATTCCATTCACCATTGCAACAGAAAGAATAAAATACTTAGAAATATATCTACCTAAAGAAACTAAAGACCTATATATAGAAAATTATAAAACACTGATGAAAGAAATCAAAGAGGACACTAATAGATGGAGAAATATACTATGTTCATGGATTGGAAGAATCAATAAAGACTGCTTTTAGAAAAGTATTGAATATAGTTGATTTACAACACTCTATTACTTTCTGCTGTATTGCAAAGTGTATCAGTTCTACATAGGATGACCCTCCCATTGATAGTCCAGAATTCTTCCTAAATTTGAGATGTCTATATTTAGTTTCCTCTGTAAATTTGTATATTCAATTTGCCTCATTGCTTGGATATATAATAGGCATCTCAACATTGGTGCTTTAGTCTCTAGTTCATGTCCAACTCTTGGGACCCCATGGACTGTAGCCTGCCAGGCTTCTCTGTAGTATTCTCCAGGCAAGAATAGTAGAGTGGGCTGCCATTTCCTTCTCCAGGGGTTCTTTCTGAACCAGGAATTTAACCAGGTCTTCTGCATTGGAGGCAGATTCTTTACCGACTGAACTATGAGGGAACATTAAAATGTCCAAAATCAAACTCATAATCTTTCTGCCAGGTTTGCATGTTCTTCTGGCTTTCCTTGTCCATCTCTATAATGCTGGCTCCACTATTTCTTTTGCGAGTTCCACAGGCCAAAAATCTTGGAGTCATTATTGATGCCTCTTTGTCTTATACCCCGTTTTCAGTCTGTCAGCAAAATGTTATGGCACTATATTGAAAAATGTTTAGAATCTGATAGCTTCCCACTACCTCCATTACTATAACTTTTGACTAAATGCCACTATTTCTCTGCATTTTTGCAGTAATGCATGCATGCCAAGTCACTTCAGTTGTGTCCAACTCTTTGGAACCCTATGGAAGTTAGCCCACCAAGCTCTTCTGTCCATGGGGATTCTCCAGGCAGGAAGAAAACTGGAGTGGATTGCCACTGAAGAGTTTAAACAGAAGAGAATGGAATCTGATTTGGGATTACTAGATAGGTGTGGCAGGTAGGCCAATATTGGAAGCTCAGGATAAACTAGAAGTTTATCTGCTTAAACCCTTCAGCACTTTCCAACATTTCTTAGAGTAAAGGCTCTCATAATAATTTACAGAGCTTGACAAGATCTTGGTCATATGTCCATTGTGACCAAAACTTCGGCTTCCTGTCTACTATCTAGCTGTTTGTTTTTTAATAGCAGTGACATTTCTGCTGTAAATAAATCCAGGGACAAGTCAAGAATCTAATGCAATTCCCTAGTACCATGTCTAGAATATCATACTATGAATACTGAATGGAAACCTACTCCTTCATGTATTTTCAAGCTTTCTGGGAATACTACCTTATCAGTGAAAGCTGAAGACATTATTAAAATAGTATTTTCACCATCAGTACTCCTTGTTCCTTCCCTGCTTATTTTCCCTTGACACTTTTCATCATCTGACTCCCTAAAACTTTTGCTTATTTGTCAATTTTCTGTCTCTTTCCACTACTCTATTCTATAAGGGCTATATAGTGTCAGGTAGAACAGTGCCCGACACATGGTAGATACCCAATACATACTTTTTGAAATAATGAGTCAAATAATTAATTAGGATACAATAGTATTATCATATCTAATGACCCAGAGGGATGGTACGGGTAGAGAGGTGGGAGGGGGGTTCAGGATGGGGAACACGTGTACACCCGTGGCAGATTATGTTGATGAATGGCAAAACCAATACAATATTGTAAAGTAGCCTCCAATTTAAATAAATTTAAATAAAAAAAGAAATAAAAAAATAAAAGGACTCAGTCAGTTCAGCTCAGTCACTCAGTCGTGTCCGACTCTTTCCGATCCCATGAATCACAGCACACCAGGCCTCCCTGTCTATTACCATCTCCTGGAGTTCACTCAAACTCACATCCATTGAGTCGGTGATGCAATCCAGCCATCTCATCCTCTGTCATCCCCTTCTCCTCCTGCCCCCAATCCTTCCCCACATCAGAGTCTTTTCTGAGTCAACTCTTCGTATGAGGTGGCCAAAGTACTGGAGTTTTAGCTTTAGCATCATTTCTTCCAAAGAACACCCAGGGCTGATCTCCTTCAGAATGGACTGGTTGGATCTCCTTGCAGTCCCAGGGACTCTGAAGAGTCTTTTCCAACACCACAGTTCAAAAGCATCAATTCTTCGGCACTCAGCTTTCTTGACAGTCCAACTCTCACATCCATACATGACCACAGGAAAAACCATAGCCTTGACTAGACGGACCTTTGTTGGCAAAGTAATATCTCTGCTTTTCAATATGCTATATAGATTGGTCACAACTTTTCTTCCAAGGAGTAAGCATCTTTTAATTTCATGGCTGCAATCACCATCTGCAGTGATTTTGGAGCCCCCCCCAAATAAAGTTTGATACTGTTTCCACTGTTTCCCCATCTGTTTCCCATGAAGTGATGGGACCAGATGCCATGATCTTCGTTTTCTGAATGTTGATCTTTAAGCCAACTTTTTCACTCTCCTCTTTCACCTTCAAGAGGCTTTTTAGTTCCTGTTCACTTTCTGCCATAAGGGTGATGTCATCTGCATATCTGAGGTTATTGATATTTCTCCCAGCAATCTTGATTCCAGCTTGTGCTTCATCTAGCCCAGCGTTTCTCATGATGTAACTCTGCATATAAGTGAAATAAGCTGGGTGACAATATAGAAAAGCCAAAACACAGATTCTTTTTATTTCTTTGAAAATCACCATTATGTGCTTCTTTTTAAGTAAAATCTTTTTTTCTCACACAAAAGCTTAATCTTAAGTATGCATGTACATATGTCAGAGAAGTTGGAACAGAGTCTGTGGTATCAGTACAGTGAATCACACTGAAGAGCTGGACTGGTAAGTGGATTACATGTCCAGAGCATGTACCTAACCCTGGAGAAAAGGGAAAGTTGTATGTATAAGTGGTGAAGAAATCGTCCTCAGTTACTAGGTTGTTAGCCTAGGTAGAGCCAGGAGGCCTGAGGCCTATTCCTCATGAAATAAAAGACAAGCAACAAATAAAAGTACAGGATATTACACAAGTAAAAAAGATTAATTTAGAAAAAGTAATGTGATATATATAATGTACATAGAACAGAAAACTAAAGATATAAAAACATTAAAATTCTGTGAGTTGTTCAGGAACCTAGATCAACATCAAAAGCAGCATCAGCAGGTAATGTCAACTGAAGTTGAAGTGTGAATTTTGATAGCATTCTGATCCTTAAAAAATTGGAAGTTGACCAATATTGTTACTCAATTATATTATATTTGGTTACTATATTCAAAAAATTATAATCTCTTTATAATATCTTCTTGAACCTTATCTTTCATTAAAGGTGCCCTTACCTTTAAGTAGTAATAAAATCTTTTGATTAGTAAATGCTCATCCTTTGAAGTGCAAGTACATTGCTTTTATTCCATGTCAATTTTCATACTATTATCTTGAAAATGGAGTCTTTGTTATAACAAAGTATATGTAAAGTGGCAAATTCAAGTTAATTCCACTTTCATTATTTTGTCACAAAACTACTTGATAACGAAGTGGATTGAAGCACCATTGAATTCTGTACCTCACAGTTATGCTCTACAGGAAACCTTTGGTCATTAAAATAATAGTTCCCTTTAAAGATTCCTTTGGGGATTTGCTGGCAGTGTGGCTTCAAACACAGACATTTTTCAGTGACAGTTTGCTAATAAATTATGGATACAAATGCAGCTACTCAAACCAAGTAACATCTTACTGGAGCACAACAGGGCTGTGACAGGATGATTCCTGTGTCACAGAATTATAGGATTTTGTCTTGCACTGTGTCTAGGTCCATTCCCTACTCTGGATGTCATCCAACACTTGGGGTTCTGAAACAGAGGGAATGAGAATTCAGACATAACGTTTACTTTTTCATTCAGTTCAGTTCAGTCGCTCAGTCGTGTCCGACTCTTTGAGACCCCATGAATCGCAGCACGCCAGGCCTCCCTGTTCATCACCATCTCTCGGAGTTCACTCAGACTCACATCCATCGAGTGCGTGATGCCATCCAGCCATCTCATACTTGGTTGTCCCCTTCTCCTCCTGCCCCCAATCCCTCCCAACATCAGAGTCTTTTCCAATGAGTCAACTCTTCGCATGAGGTGGCCAAAGTACTGGAGTTTCAGCTTTAGCATCATTCCCTCCAAAGAAATCCCAGGGTTGATCTCCTTTAGAATGGACTGGTTGGATCTCCTTGCAGTCCAAGGGACTCTCAAGAGTCTTCTCCAACACCACAGATCAAAAGCATCAATTCTTCAGCGCTCAGCCTTCTTCACAGTCCAACTCTCACATCCATACATGACCACAGGAAAAACCATAGCCTTGACTAGACGGACCTTAGTCAGCAAAGTAATGTCTCTGCTTTTGAAAATGCTGTCTAGGTTGGCCATAACTTTTCTTCCAAGGAGTAAGTGTCTTCTGATTTCATGGCTGCAGTCACCATCTGCAGTGATTTTGGAGCCCAAAAAAACAAAGTCTGACACTTTTTCCACTGTTTCCCCATCTATTTCCCATGAAGTGATGGGACCGGATGCCGTGATCTTTGTTTTCTGAATGTTGAGCTTTAAGCCAACGCTTTCACTCTCCTCTTTCACTTTCATCAAGAGGCTTTTTAGCTCCTCTTCACTGTCTGCCATAAGGTTGGTGTCATCTGCATATCTGAGGTTATTGATATTTCTCCCGGCAATCTTGATTCCAGCTTGTGCTTCCTCCAGCCCAGCGTTTCTCATGATGTACTCTGCATATAAGTTAAATAAGCAGGGTGACCATATACAGCCTTGATGTACTCCTTTTCCTATTTGAAATAAGTCTGTTGTTCCATGTCCAGTTCTAACTGTTTGTTCCTGACCTGCATACACATTTCTCAAGAGGCAGGTCAGGTGGTCTGGTATTTCCATCTCTTTCAGAATTTTCCACAGTTTATTGTGATCCACACAGTCAAGGGCTTTGGCATAGTCAATAAAGCAGAAATAGATGTTTTTCTGGAACTCTCTTATTTTTTTTGATGATCCAGCAGATGTTGACAATTTGATCTCTGGTTCCTCTGCCTTTTCTAAAACCAGCTTGAACATCTGAAAGTTCACGATTCATGTATTACTGAAGCCTGGCTTGGAGAATTTTAAGAATTACTTTACTAAGGTTTGAGAGGAGTATAATTGTGTGGTAGTTGCCTTTCTTTGGGATTAGAATGAAAACTGACCTTTTCTAGTCCTGTGGCCACTGCTGAGTTTTCCAAATTTGCTGGCATATTGAGTGCAGCACTTTCACAGCATCATCTTTTCAGGATTTGAAATAGCTCAGCTGGAATTCTATCACCTCCACTAGCTTTGTTTGTAGTGATGCTTCCTAAGGCCCACTTTACTTCACATTCCAGGATGTCTGGCTCTAGGTGAGTGATCACACCATTGTGATTATCTGGGTTGTGAAGATCTTTTTTATATAGTTCTTCTGTGTATTCTTGCCACCTCTTCTTAATATCTTCTGTTTCTGTTAGGTCCCTACCATTTCTGTCTTTCTTGCATCCGTCTTTGCATGAAATATTCCCTTGGTATCTCTAATTTTCTTGAAGAGATCTCTAGTCTTTTTCACTATATTGTTTTCCTCCATTTCTTTGCACTGATTGCTGAGGAAGGCTTTCTTCTCTCTCCTTGCTGTTCTTTGGAACTCTGCATTCAAATGGTTATGTCTCTCCTTTTCTCCTTTGCTTTTTGCTTCCCATCTTTTCACAGCTATTTGTAAGGCCTCCCCAGACAGCTATTTTGCTTTTTTGTACTTCTTTTTCTTGGGGATGATATTGATTCCTATCTCCTGTACAGTGTCACGAACCTCTATCCGTAGTTCATCAGGCACTCTATCAGATCAAGTCCCTTAAATCTATTTCTCACTTCCACTGTATAGTCATAAGGAATTTGATTTAGGTCATACCTGAATGCGCTAGTGGTTTTCTCCACTTTCTTCAATTTGAGTCTGAATTTGGTAATAAGGAGTTCATGATCTGAGCCACAGTCAACTCCTGGTCTTGTTTTTGCTGACCCAAGATGGATGGGTCATGGTGGACAGGTGTGACACAATGTGATCCAGTGGAGAAGGGAATGGCAAACCACTTCAGTATCTTGCCCTGAGAATCCCATGAACAGTATGTTAAGGCAAAAAGATAGGACACTGAAACATGAACTCCCCAGGTCATTAGGTGCCCAATATGCTACTGGAGATCAGTTAAGAAATAACTCCAGAAAGAATGAAGGGATGGAGCCAAAGGAAAAACAACACCCAGCTGTGAATGGGACTGATGAGAGAAGCAAGGTTTGATGCTGCAAAGAGCAATATTGCATAGAAACTTGGATTAACTTAGGTCCACAATTCAAGGCAAATTGGAAGTGGTCAAACAGGAGATGGCAAGAGTGAATATTGACATTCTAGGAATCAGTGAACTAAGATAGACTGGAATGGGTGAATTTAACTCAGATGACCATTATATGTACTACTGTTGGCAGAAATCCCTTAGAAGAAATGGAGTAGCCATCATAGTCGAAAAAAGAGTCTGAAGTGCAGCACTTGGATGCAGTCTCAAAAATGACAGAATGATCTCTGTTCGTTTCTAAGGCAAGACATTCAATATCATGGTAATTCAAGTCTATGCCCTGACCAGTAACACTGAAGAAGCTGATTTTTAATGGGTCTGTGAAGACCTACAAGACCTTTTAGAACTAACACCCAGAAAAGATGTCCTTTTCATTAGAAGAGACTGGAATGCAATAGTAGGAAGTCAAGAAACACCTGGAGTAACAGGCAAATTTGGCTTTGTAGTACAGAATGAAGTAAGGCAAAGGCTTATAGAGTTCTGCCAAGAGAAGGCACTGGTCATAGCAAACACCTCTTCCAACAACACAATAGACTACTCTACACATACACATCACCAGATGGTCAACACTGAAATCAGATTGATTATATTCTTTGCAGCCCAAATGGAGAAGCTCTATACAATTAGCAAAAACAAGTATACTATTTGTGAAGTTAAAAAAAGAAAAAAAATATATATTTATAACATGATAGTAGGAAGTATTAACTTCACCTATCCTATAGTAATTTACCACTAGATTTGGGATCAAGTCTTTCTTATTTATACATATATGCAATTATCTGTAACTGTCTATAATATAGTAGATACTCAATGTTTTATTGAGTTCATGACTGCTTAGACTCCTACTTAACCAATGTCCTTATGCAGTTAGGATTATTAAGATTAGTTTCTATATTCAAAACATTGTAATTTTCCATAATATCTACCTCAACCTAATCTTTCACTACCGATGTTCTTAGATACTTGGATGCAAGACAAGATATTTTTTTTATTTTTTCAAGACAGATTTTTGCATCAACTTCTCTCATCTTTCTGGTTGTGTGGTAGTGGTGAAATTCCCTTTGACATTTTCAGTGAAAGATAAATTTAGAAAGACTACTTTAATTCATTTAATTTATTTAATTCAGAGTAGGAAGAACATTACATGAAAACTGTTTGGGAAAAAAAAAAAAAAAA
>SJYT01029998.1:0-69066 GCA_006410635.1 Cephalophus harveyi | reverse complement strand
AGTAGTAGATATAATGGTCATCTGAGTTAAATTCACCCATTCCAGTCCATTTTAGTTCTCTGATTCCTAGAATGTCGACGTTCACCCTTGCCGTCTCTTGTTTGACCACTTCCAATTTGCCTTGATTCATGGAACTGACACTCCAGGTTCATATGCAATATTGTTCGTTACAGCATTGGACCTTGCTTATATCACCAGTCACATCCACAGCTGGGTATTGTTTTTGCTTTGGCTCCATCCCTTCATTCTTTCTGGAGTTATTTCTCCACTGACCTCCAGTAGCATATTGGGAACCTACTGACCTGGGGATTTCCTCTTTCAGAATCCTATCATTTTGCCTTTTCATATTGTTCATGGGGTTCTCAAGGAAAGAATACTGAAGTGGTTTGCCATTCCCTTCTCCAGTGGACCACATTCTGTCACACCTCTCCACCATGACCCACCTGTCCTGGGTGACCCCACATGGCATTGCTTAATTTCATTGAGCTAGTCAAGGCTGTGGTCCTAGTGTGATTAGATTGACTCGTTTTCTGTGAGTATGGTTTTAGTGTGTCTGCTCTCTGATGCCCTCTTGCAACATCTACCGTCTTACTTGGGTTTCTCTTACCTTGGGCGTGGGGTATCTCTTCATGGCTGCTCCAGCAAAGTGCAGCTGCTGTTCCTTACCTTGGATGAGGGGTATCTCCTCACCACTGCCCCTCCTGACCTTGAATGTGGAGTAGCTCCTCTTGGCCCTCCTGCACCCGCACAGCCTCCGCTCCTTGCATGTGGGGTTGCTCCTCTCGGCCACCGCCCCTGGCCCTAGAAGGTGCGCTTTATTTAGGAGATTAATTCCTGAATATGTAACATAGATTTCTCAGTCCCATTTTAAATTAGTACCAGATAATCAGTACAGTAGAATTTACCATCTGAAAAACACTTAATGATAGATCTTTTTGTGAACATGATCTCATTAAAAGACAATATTAACTATCATTGCAGAGTTTCATGTAACATCTCTTACAGCAAAGTCTATCTATATGATACCTATACTTTTACTGTTATAACCTTAAAATGACATTCACATTTAGAAACATGTCTTATAAAGATTATATAGTAATTCAAAATAAATCTTTAATTTTCTTCTAAATTGACACTTTTAGTTTAAAAAATTTACTATAATACTATGTCAATACAAATAAACTTCATAACAGTTTATAAAATCATAATAAATATTATGTATATAGTTTTACATACTTTGGGAAGATCTCTGTCATTGCTTATGCAAAGGTGGTTGTTAGTTCTTTCTGATTCTTGAAATATAGAGCATTGAAACTCAAAGATCTCATTAAGCAATATTTGTACTAGATTTGTAAAGCAATATTTAAATGTCTGACAATACTGAGATAGAAAATCTAGTGTAGATGAGATAAATACTCCAAGTTAATATAGACTGTCATTATCTGCCTGAGATCCCTTTACCTGGATGTAACTAAGAAAAGATTAGAACGTGAAGTCACTCATTACTCTCTTTTTCCCCTGTAACAGTTAAGAATTTTCATGTTATTGAGCCTAATATTGACATACCTCCTCCCTGTAGCAGAACAATTAAACCAATTCTCAAAAGAAATTTAACCTTTCAGTGAAATGGGTAATATTCTTTTTTTATTCTGCTGTTTTGTCAGAAAATCGTGGCTAGCTTCTGGCCAAGACCAAATTTATGTCAGCATTATTATGTAATACCTTTGATGGGTGCAAAATTGAAAAGGTTTAAGAGCTAGAACTGAATATATAGCTGAAAAGGTTCTCTATAGTGTTAAATGTGCTGCTCAATTCCCTAAAGTAAAGTAAATGGCCTTCAGCGAGGTCTGAAGGAGGCTCTGCTGAGGCATGAGTATAGCCGCATGAAACCTGGCACAGAAGCATTCAGTCCTGAATCAGCTTTGCTTCAAAATATTAAGCCTGCAGTTGCTAGAAGCTTTTATTTCTGAGGCATTTTTAGCTCATCGAGCTGAACAGTTGTACTTTCTCAGCTTGATTGACATTCTGGAAAATATTGATCTGACAGTTTGGTGGATTTACATTCTGTTAAGTAAGTGTGCATCACATAACACAAATAACACAAAGAATCACATTTTGTCCTGTGGGTGAGACATGTTATCATGTAAGGCAGCATTTCCCATGACCCTCTTCATTGGATTCATCTTTACAATAGAATAAGCTACTTGCTCTCAAGACCCAGAGCCATATTGCTGCGTTCCTGGGACTTCCCTTAACGTCCCAGGATGGACAGAATCTGCTGTTCCTATAATCAACATCTTACTTCTTTGTTTTCCCTTCTGTTTTGGGATCATAGTCTCAAATTGCTTCCACTGAAAATGTGTATCAGAGAATTAAAAGGTTTCTGAATCCTGTTTTCTAAAAATCACTTTATTCTATCTTTTTATTGATTGCTTTTCTGGTTATAGCATTGTGACTTGAAATCATCTTTTGAGTTTCAGTTCTGAGTTACTCAGTGCTGTGTGAGGACAAAGTGGCTTCTCTCTTGTTTATAACATATCCTCTGTGAGTTCTCAAAATAGTCAAATCCTGTACATAGCAATCAGTATAGCTACTTTTGATTTTCCAGAATTTTTCTTTCTTTTTTTTTTTTTAGTAGAAGACTTGAGCCCCTCTCCACTCTGGATTTCCCATCATTTTTCCCCTTTGTTTTCATTTTATGATGTCTTATTTTATGGAGAGAAAATTACATGTTTTCAATTTATCATCTTTACACTGAATTTCATATTGTTACTTGCTAAACTGGTATATTTAAAAAACCATTCTTCACTTCAGTTCAGTTCAGTCGCTCAGTCGTGTCTGACTCTTTGCAACCCCATGAATTGCAGCACGCCAGGCCTCCCTGTCCATCACCAACTCCCAGAGTTCACTCAAACTCACGTCCATCAAGTCTGTGATGCCATCCAGCCATCTCATCCTCTGTCGCCCCCTTTTCCTCTTTCCCGCAATCCCTCCCAGCATCAGAGTCTTTTCCAATGAGTCAACTTTTTGCATGAGGTGGCCAAAGTACTGGAGTTTCAGCTTTAGTGTCATTCCTTCCAAAGAACACCCAGGGCTGATCTCCTTTAGGATGGACTGGTTGGATCTCCTTGCAGTCCAAGGGACTCTCAAGAGTCTTCTCCAACACCACAGTTCAAAAGCATCAATTCTTCAGTGCTCAGCTTTCTTCACAGTCCATTCTTAGGTAAATATTTAAAGAATAATTTCTTATAAGCAAGATAATCAGATTCCTAATGTGTGCTTACTTGTTTATATCGTAGGACCAGTAATGCAGTAAAATTTCTGACGTGTGTGATATTATGCTTACATATTTCTTATTTAAAATAAAAGCAGGCATACATTAAATAAAATAGAATTTTAAAACACTGTTTCCAAGTAAGATTATATATCATCTCACAGTCTCTGTTGGTTTTGGCAACTTGAATCCAAGACAAGGGATAAAACAAAACAAAATAGAAGAAATCTTTGATGAAGACTTACCATCGTTAGTACTGCTCTCAAATAAGCTTACCCATAATATTGAAATTCTTCTCTTCCACTTCTGAAATCTTTTAATAGTAATTACTTACTCCTTGACATACAGTTCACTAAGGTTTCCTTTTACCAAAACCAAATCTTCATATTCCTTTTTCTGCCTACACTGTCTGTAAACTCAGGAAAATAATGTTATTTGATTGACTCTCATCCAAGCAAATGCCCAGTTCATATCCTTACATTGATTTTTAAAAGATGGCACTTCATTTGTCAGATTCAGGATATTATTTATATACCGTCATCCTAGCACAGAGATAGGAGCTTTATATTAGTTGATCAGAGATATAATTCACGTACAGGAATTTTAAGGCTGAAACTGAGTATTCATATATCTTAAGAGATAACTGCTTCCTGAGCATAAGCTACTCTCTCCAAATCCAAGTTTCATTAAGAGTGGTTGGCTACAGGGTTCCTATTATTTATTGTTGTGAAATAAATTAGCTTAAAACTGTGACTAAAAACAAACATAAATTATTATTTGTTTCCATAGTTTGATTGAACTCAGGTGGACAGTTTTTGCTTAGGGTCTGTCATGCAGGTGTGAGCAAGTAATAGCTGAGGTTTGAGGCTTCTGAAGGCTCAGTTGAGCTGGACACAATGATAGCTCATTCACCTGGCTATCACTTGGTGCTGGCTTCTTACTCCATGGTCAGTTGAGGCAGTGACTAGAGTACCTGCAAGTGACCTGCATGTGCCTTCCCATAGCAGAATAGCTGGATTTCAAGGAAAGGGTAATAATGCCTGAAAAAAAAAAAAAAAAAAAGTATTGCAAGAAACCCAAGAAGAAGCTGAAAAACTTCTTATGACCTAGCTTCAAAAGCCACTGAGTTGGACTCCCTTTGTTATACAGCAACATCCCACTAGCTATTTATTTTACATATGGTAACTGACATCTGGTCCCATCACTTCATGGGGAATAGATGGGGAAACAGTGGAAACAGTGTCAGACTTTATTTTTTTGGTCTCCAGAATCACTGTAGATGGTGATTGCAGCCATGAAATTAAAAGACGTTTACTCCTTGGAAGAAAAGTTATGACCAACCTAGACAGCATATTCAAAAGCAGAGATATTACTTTGCCAACAAAGGTCCATCTAGTAAAGGCTATGGTTTTTCCAGTGGTCATGTATGGATGTGAGAGTTGGACTGTGAAGAAAGTTGAGCGGTGAAGAATTGATGCTTTTGAACTGTGGTGTTGGAGAAGACTCTTGAGAGTCTCTTGGACTGCAAGGAGATCTAACCTGTCTATTCTAAAGGAGATCAGTCCTGGGTGTTCATTGAAAGGACTGATGCTGAAACTCCAATATTTTGCCCACCTCTGTGAAGAGTTGACTAACTGGAAAAGACCCTGATGCTGGGAGGGATTGGGGGCAGGAGGGGAAGGGGATGACAGAGGATGCGATGGCTGGATGGCATCACCGACTCAATGCACATTGGTTTGGGTGAACTCCGGGAGATGGTGATAGACAGGGAGGCCTGGTGTGCTGCAATTTATGGGGTCGCAAAGAGTCGGACAGGACTGAGCAACTGAAATAAACTGAACACGTATATTTCAATTCTACTGCATCAGTTTGTCCTATCCTCTCCTTTCCCCACTGTGTTGGTAAGTCATCATATGATAGAAACCAAGAGAACATTGCAAAGCATTTATCCTCCAATTAAAAATAAATATTAAAAAGTCACTGATTATTACTTTGTCCATATTCTGTTGGTCAAAAGGGAGTCATAGGAAAATCTTATAGATTCAAAGAAAGACTATACAGAGCACTGATTACAAGAGTTTTGGTACACCAATGGAAGGGAGATATTCTGGAAACCAGCTCCCCATAATTATTTAGAATAAGTTACTAGAGACTGGATGTTTGTAACCCACCAAATTCGTATTCATTGATTTACATGATGAATCACCAATATTTAGTAGTAGATATGGTTATCAGGATGAGGCTTTCATGATGGGGTTAATTCTCTTGTAAAAGGAGGATTAATTCTCTTCTAAAAAGAAGAAGAGAGTGGAGAGCTCTCTTTCTCTGACATGTGATGACACAGTAAGAAGGCATTCCACTGCAAGTCAGAAGAAAACTTTCACCAGGAATCAAAATTCATTAGCACCTTGATCTTGGACTCACAGCCTCTAGAACTGTGAGAAATAAATTTATGTTATTTGTCAGCCAGTCTGTGTTATTTTGTTGTAATAGCCAGAGCAGACTAAGACATCCCACCTTGGGATAATTAGAGTACTCATGTTACAGCTCTTTTGAAATACCTTTCAGTGAGTACTGGAAATTATCTATTATATTTATTGTAACCATTTAAAATTATTTAGCTTACTCCATCTGTACAAATAGTTACATTTAAATAGTACAGAATATCAATGAACTTCCCTAGTGGCTCAGATGGTAAAGAATCTACAATACTTGAGACCTGGGTTCAATCTCTGAGTCAGGAAGATCTCCTGGAGAATGGAATGCCTGCCCACTCCAGTGTTCATAGATACCCATAGAATTCCTCTCCAACTTTAGTTCCACTGCTCAGAGATAGCATTTTGGGTTATTTCTGATTTTAACTTAAAGTTCTTTACATTTTGATTGCTATATCATTTTAATTTCTACATTGCTAACATTAAAATCTTTAAATCAGATATTTAAATATGTTTATTTTCCATTTTTTTTTATTTTGCCTGTGGTAAGAAAGCAATTGATTTTTCTTAATAAAAGCTTTCTGTTTTTTAATTAATTAGGTACGGTTTTATTCTCATTTTACACAAGGGGAGATTGAGGTCCAGAGAACCTCGAAATTAGTCATCATCATCATTCAGTCACTCAGTTGTGTCCAACTCTTTGTGACCCCGTAGACTTCCTTGTCCTTGCCAGGTCTCCCTGTCCATCACCAACTCTCAGAACTTGCTCAAACTCATTTCCATTGGGTTGGTGATGTCATCCAACCATCTCATCCTCTGTAGTCCCCTTCTCCTCCTGCCTTCAGTCTTTCCCAGATCAGGAATTTTTCTAGTGAGTCAGCTCTTCATATCAAGTGTCCAAGGTATTGAAGCTTCAGCTTCAGCATCAATCCTTCCAGTGAATATTCAGGGTTGATTTTCTTTAGGATTGACTGGTTGGATCTCCTTGCTTGTCAGAGTCAGTAATCTGTTCAAACCTAAGCATTTGGCTCCATCACACATGCTTTTAACCCTGAACCAAACATCCCGTTTCCCAGGAAGGAAGGAAACTGAGACATTCTGATCGGTTAACTTTTCTACAGTTCCATAGATAATATGTGTCAGAACAAGAGTTTGAACAAGGGGCCTGATCATGAGCCCACCCTCTTAACTGTACTATACAGATGATAAACATTATCCTAGGTGGTTCTCACAGCCTCTGAATGAGATTACTGCCATTATGCCCATTTTACAATGTTGAACTTCAAGAAAGCTGGTTAATTTGCCCACATGTGGGTTAATTTTCCCACGGGCAGATCATAAATGACAAATCCAAGTTATAAGTCCAGATTTTCTGACTCTTAAGTTCAGTACTTGTTTGTTTATATTCTTCTTCAACTTACTCTATTGTCATTCAAAATTTTCAGTGCTGTTTAAACAAAACACAGGGACTATTTCCTACTCTATTCATAATTTCATGTAATTCAAGAACACTTTTTCTACTTACTAGGTAGTTTCCATAATTATCATTGTATTGGCACTGATAGCAGCCAGCAGTGATAAATCATAATGTATTTCAACACCATGTTCATTTATTTATATTTTATCTACTATTTTTAAATTAATTTATTTTAATTGGAGAATAATTACTCTACAATATTGTGATGGTTTCTGCCATACATCAGTATGAATCAGCCACAGGTATACATGTGCCCTTTTCATCCTGAACCCACCTCCCACCTCCTTCCACATCCTGTCCCTCTGGGTTTTCCCAGACCACTGAATTTGGGTGTCCTGCTGTATGCATCGAACTTGCACTGGCCATCTAATTTACATATGGTAATATACATTTTTCAGTGCTATTCTCTATCATGTCACCCTCACCTTCTCTCACTGACTCCACAAAAGTCTGTTCTTTACATCTGTGTCTCCTTTGCTACCCTGCATGTAGAATCATCGGTACCATCTTTCTAACTTCCATACATATGTGCTAATATAGGCTTCTTAGGTAACTCAAACAGTAAAGAATCTGCCAGCCAGGCAGGAGACATGGGTTTGATCGCTTGGTCACGAAGATACCCTGGAGAAGGGCATGGCAATCCTTTCCAGTATTCTTGCCTGAAGACCCCATGGACAGAGGAGCCTGCTGGGCTACAGTCAATGGAGTCACAAAGAGTTGGACACAACTGAACGACGCAAACACACACAGATGCATTAATACACAGTATTTGTTTTTCTGATTTACTCACTCTGTATAATAGGCATATTAGAACAGACTCAAATGTGTTCCTTTTTATAGCTGAGTAATATTCCACTGTGTATATGTACAACAGCCTCTGTATCCATTCATCTGCCAGTGGACATCTAGGTTGCTTCCATATCCTAGCTATTGTTTATAGTGCTGCAATGAACATTGGGTATATGAGTCTCTTTCATTTGTCATTTCATCAAAGTGTATGCCCAGCAGGGGGATTGCTGGGTTGTACGGCAGTTCTATACCTGGGTTTTTAAGGAATCTCCACTGCTGCTAAGTCGCTTCAGTCGTGTCTGACTCTGTGCGACCCCATAGATGGCAGCCCACCAGGCTCCCCTGTCCCTGGGATTCTCCAGGCAAGAACACTGGAGTGGGTTGCCATTTCCTTCTCCAGTGCATGAAAGTGAAGAGTGAAAGTGAAGTTGCTCAGTCATGTCTGACTCTTAGTGACCGCATGGACTATAGCCTACCAGGCTCCTCCACCCATGGGATTTTGCAGGCAAGAGTACTGGAGTAGGTCGCCATTGCCTTCTCCAAGGAATCTCCACACTGATCTCCATAGTGTGTGAACCAGTTTGCATTCCCACCAACAATGTAAGAAAGTTCCCTTTTTCCACATCCTCTCCAGCATTTATTGTTTGTAGATTTTTGCTGATGGCCATTCTGACCAGCATAAGATGATACTTCTGTGGTTTTGATTTGCATTTCTCTAATAATTAGTGATATTGAGCGTCTTTTTAGGTAATTCTTAGTTGTTTTCTTTGCTAGTATTTTCTCTCTTTCTGAGAACTGTCTATTCACCTTGGTTATAGTTTCCTTCATTGTGCAAAAGGTTTTAAGTTAATTAGGTCCCATTTGTTTGATTTTGTTTTTATTTCCATTACTCTGGGATGTGGGTCATAGAGGACCTTGCATGATTTATGTCAGAGAGTGTTCTGCCTATGTTTTCCTCTAAGAGTTTTATTGTTTCTGGTTTTGCATTTAGGTCTTTAATCCACTTTGAGATTATTTTTGTGTATGTTTTTAGAAAGTGTTATAGTTTCATTCTTTCACACATAATTGACCAGTTTTCCTAGAACCACTTGTTGAAGAGACTGTCTTTTCTCCATTGTATATTTTTGTCTCCTTTTTCAAAGGAGACAAATGGACTTTCCATTTTGTTCCACTGATCTATATTTCTGTTTTTGTGCCAGTACCATTCTATCTTGATGACTGTAGCTTTATAGTATAGTTTGAATTCAGGAAGATTAATTTCTCCAGTTCTGTTCTTCTTTCTCAAGATTGGTTTGGCTATTCAGGGCCTTTTGTCTTTCCAAATTGTGAAATTATCTGTTCTAGTTCTGTGAAAAATACTCTTGTTAGTTTAATAACAATGGCATTGAATCTATAGATTGTTGTGTGTAGTATGCTCATTTTCATAATATTGATTCTTTCAATCCAAGAACATGGTAAATTTATCTATTTATTTATGTCATCTTTTATTTCTTTCATCAGTGTTTTATAGTTCTCTATATACAGGTGTTTTGTTTCTTTAGGTAAATGTATTCCTAAGTGTTTTATCCTTTTCATTGCAGTGTTAAATGGGATTGTTTCCTTTAGTTCTCTTTTTGATTTCTCATTGCTAGTGTATAGGAATATAAGGGATATCTGTGTATTAATTTTATATCCTACAACTTTACTATATTCATTGATTAGCTCTAGTAATTTTCTGGTGGCATCTTTAGAGTTTTCTATGTAGAGGATCATGTCATCTGCATACAGTGAGAGTTTTACATCTTCTTTGCCAATATGTATTGCTTTTATTTATTTTTCTTCTCTGCTGTGGCTAGGACTTCCAAATATTTGTTGAATAGTAGTGGTGAGAGTGGGCACCCTTGTCTTATTCCTGATTTCAGAGGAAAAGCTTTCAATTTTTCTCCATTGAGGATGTTTGCTGTTGTTTTATTGTATATTGATTTTATTATAAGTAATGTCACAAGAAAGAGATCTGTACAGTATCATATTTCTTTTTAAGTGTTTCTTCAGGAGTAATTAAGTAAAGCTTTTCTCATTTTGTTGGATTTTTAAAAAATGATTCAACCTTATGCAGAAAATAGAGCATCACCTCCTTGCAGACAACAATAGCGACAGATACATTCCCTGCAGCCCTCCCTGTGTGAGCTGCCTAGATCTGAGTTTTTCTATTCTACATCTGCTTCAGAGGCATTTGACAAATCAAGTTATACCACACTTACTGGTAGAGTGTCCATTAGCCAGAACATGGCCTCTATCTTTTTCTAACAATTTTCCCCAGTGACTCAGCAGATAAAGACTCTGCCAGCAATGCAGGAGACAGGGGTTTGATTCCTGGGTCAGGGAGATCCCCTGAAGAAGGAAATGACAACCCACTCCAGTATTCTTGCCTGAAAAATCTCATGGACATAGGAGCCTAGCAAGCTACAGTCAGTCCATAGGGTTAGAAGAGTCAGACACAAATTAGCAGCTAAGCAACCGTTAGAATGATAGTCTGAAATCCCATGGGGATAAGCATTGTATTTTTAGTTATTTTATTCACAGTAAAGAGAACTTTGCTTTTGGTAAAGATATTTTGTGCTTCTCTTTTAATTATTTACCTAATCATTCTTTCCTCTTTCATTAACTGGATTGATCTTCTGTATTTTTTTTCTTTGTATATTTCTTTTCCTATATATTATCTATTTTAAATAGAAGCATATTATCAGTTTAGTATATTTTTTATTTTAGCGAGAATTTCTATGATTTGTAATATGTCTTTTTTTGCTGATTTGTTCATTTATTTATAGTTTTTTTTTTAAAGGATGCAATACCTTCTTGAATCTCTATATAAAACTTTGAATGCTTTTTGTTGTTACTAGTTTCCTTCTGTTCCCGAACTTGTTTCCTCTAGTGTCAGTTTATTTGAAAATTTAATATTTTTCTGTGATTTTTAATATTTTTCTGTCTGCTTTTTTCCTGTGTCTTCTGAACTTTTATTGTCTGGTCATTAATTATAATACACATAGTGCTGGTTTCCTTTGGCCTTGTGAAAGTAGATCTATTTCTAAAAGGCATCTTTATAAATGGAACGTCTTCCTGATAGCGGATTTATATAGGTGAAGAGAACTTTTCACTATCCACAGATGGTTTGTCTTTGTTCTTTTAAATCGAGATACATCTTGCTTTGATTTGTGTATTTGTTTTGTTATTCATTCTGGGGTTAAATAATGGCCTGCATGTGCTTTGTAAAATAGAAGATCCAATTCATCAACAAATTTCCCTTTTTGTACACTGATTTTTCCGTGTGTGTGTGTAATTTTTAAAAGACTTAAAAAAAAATTTACCCCCATTTCCCTAGATGACCTTAATATAATTTTAACTAATAGTCTCTGCAGATTTCAGAGATTTATCTTTGTAATCTACCTGTTTGCAGGTTTTCATTCACTTGCTTAAATCCCTTTCACTGAACTATGTTTAACAGAGTCAAGCAAAGATTTTGGAATGCAATTTAGGATACAAAATTGTTCATTCAATTTTTTTTGCCAATAATTACTTTCGTATGTGACAAAGTATAAAACAAACAAAAACAAATAACCAAAGCAGAACTCTGGCCTGTTTAGTAATTTCCTGGAAGACATCAAATTACTGTTTTCTGAGTGTAAAAGTGACAGAATTTCAGCTGAGCTATTTCAAATCCTAAAAGATGATGTCGTCAAAGTGCTCCCTTCAATATACCAGAATTTGGAAAACTCACTAGTGGCCACAAGACTGGAGAAGGTCAGTTACATTCCAATTCCAGAAAAGGGCAATGCCAAAGAGTGTTCAAACTATCATACAATTGTGCTCATTTCACATGCTAGCAAGGTAATGCTCAAAATCCTTGAAGCTAGGCTTCAGTGCTACATGAATGGAGAAATTCCAGATATACAAGCCAGATTTAGAAAAAGTATACAGACCAAAAATCAAGCTGTCAACATCCCTTGAATCACAGAAGCAAGAGAATTATAGGAAAACATCTGCTTCATTGACTATGCTAAAGTCTTTGTGTAGATCACAAAAAACTGTGGAAAATTCTTCAAGAAATGGGAGTGCCAGACCACCTTACCTGCCTCCTGAGAAACCTGTATGCAGGTCAAGAAGAAATAGAACCAGACATTGAACAATGGACTGGTCCAAAACTGGAAAAGGAGTATGTCATGGCTGTATATTGTCACCCTGCTTATTTAACTTAAATGCAGAGTACATCAGGAAAAATGCCAGGCTGGGCAAATCACAAAGTAGAATCAAGATTGCTGGGGGGAATATCAATTACCTTATGCAGATGATACCACCCTAATGGAAGAAAGCAAAGAGGAACTAAAATGTCTCTTGGTAAAGGTGGAAGAGGAGAGTGGAAAAGCTGACTTAAAATTCAACATTCAAAAAATGAACATCATGGCATCTGGTCCCATCACTTCATGGCACCTAAATGGCGAATAAATGGAAACTAGCAGATTTTATTTTCTTTGGCTCAAAAATCACTGCAGACGGTGACTGTAGCAATGAAATTAAAAGACACTTGCTTCTGGGAAAAAAAAAAAGCTATGACAAATCCAGACAACATATTAAAAAACAGAAACATCACTTGACTGACAAAAGTCCATACAGTCAAATTTATGCATTTTCCAGTAGCCATCTATGAATATGAGAGTTGAACCATAGAGAAGACTGATTGCTGAAGAATTGATGCTTTCAGAGTGTTATGCTGGACAAGACTCTTGAGAGTTCCTTGAACAGCAAGGAGAGCAAACCAGTCAATCCTACAGGAAATCAACCCTGAATATTCATTAGAAGGACTGGTGCTGAAGCTGAAGATCCAATACTTTGGCCACCTGAAATCAACCCTGAATATTCATTAGAAGGACTGGTGCTGAAGCTGAAGATCCAATACTTTGGCCACCTGATGTGATGAGCCAACTCACTGGAAAAGACTCTGATGCTGGAAGAGATTGAGGGCAGGAGGAGAAGGGAGTGACAGAGAACGAGATGGTTGCATAGCGTCATGCACTCAGTGGAAATGAGTTTGAGCAATTGTGAAGGACAGGGACACCTGGCGTGCTCTCCAGTCCATAGGGTCACAAAGAATGGGACATGACTTAGTGACTGAACAACAGTAATGTTTTCCAAGAAATTAGGACAAGCTATTTTTATCAATACAATAAAAATGTTAAAAGATTCATAAAATTATTTTATGGCTATTAGCCTTGTCCACAGGCAGTATTTTATGAGCCCTTAATATAATTATTTTATTTGCTTTTTATTTTAAAATTTATATGTTGTGATGAGATGTCACAAGTCATCAGAATCTGAAATGGGGAAATGTAAAATCATTTTTTTTAGAAAAGTTGATATAAATTGAATAATTTTGAGAAATATATAGTGCTTTTGAAATACTATAAAGAAAAAAGTTCTGTAGGATGTACCACATGCAATAATTATAGCAACAGCTCTCAAAGGATTAAAGCATTAGAAATTGTAGTGTACCAATCTGCAATCAGGTAAATTAATCCTCAGAGGAGTCATGTACCACAGTCTCAAGTAATCAGTAACAACTGTGTCATATTGCTGAAGCACACTCCAAGAAGTATAGTTTTCCCTACCTGTTAGTTGTCCTACAACAACTGAAATTTATTAGGCTGTGACAAAAATTCAGGCCTGTGATCAATGGAAATCCAAGAGATTACACTACAAAGGTAACACTACTGTTACAAGTTTATCTTTTCCTTCTCTTTCTGTTTTAGTTCTGTTTTTATGAGACAAATTTTGTTAATAATATATTTTCATTTACCATGATAAAATAGTTTCAAGTGTTTTAATAATTGAAAACATAGAAAATAGTTTTGTTATAATAAATATGAATACTTTGATAAAAAGATTTATCTATATTTACATTTTTTTTAACTTTAGAAAAGTGTCTTCATTTTTAAGCAGTATCTAGTGTATGGCCATGTAACTCTTCACATTTTGCAGAAGCATATATAAACTGTATATAAGAGCAACATTGGAACTTACATTACCATATGTAAAATAGATAGCCAACGGGAATTTGCTCTTTGGTTCAGGAAACTCAAACAGGGGATCTGTATCAACCTAGAGGGGTAGGATGGGGAGGGAGATGGGAGGGAGTTTCAAAACAGAGGGGATATATGTATACCTATGGCTGATTCATGTTGAGATTTGACATTAAAGAGCAAAGTTCTGTAAAGCAATTATCCTTCAATAAAAAAGAAATTTAAAAAAAAGTTGTACTGCAGTAAGTAATACTAAAAGCCTGGGTTAATAAATTTAACTGTGATTTGAGTTATTTGAAATGTCTTTGTTAATAATAATGTCCTTTCCAGAGCCATCAAATAATGTTAATTAAATCTCTGCTTAATTTCACAGTTGTGTTTAATTAGCTCAATCACTTTTTGAAATGTACCAGGCTATAAAAAGAATGATCTATTGAGAGAATGTTTAATGGCAAATTGTTAGCTGCCAGATTTGATCCCTGAATGATTGTTGGATATGTGGAAACATAAAATGCATTTAAATCATTGCATTCATAAACAAGCTTTGTAGATGAAGAGGTTAGTGCACGCAGTTCAAATAGTTTTCTCTGTATATCAGAAAGGAGTAATTACAAGATGACTTTAATGGTATATACTGAAGCTTTTCAATAAAAGAAGAAGTTACACCTATAGTTTCACTGTGGTTATTTGAAATATGCTTTTACAAGAAAGCCTTTAATCTTTGGCAATATAAAGAAGTGCCGTAACGTGAATATGACCTTTAATACTGCTTATGGGAAAGTTAAATTAATACCCTAAGGGAAAAAATACCCTAAGGATACCTCTTCTGTCAAGATTCATACTTATTACTAAGTCAGCATAATAATAAATTATTTCTTGAACAAATTACCATAGGTTTACAAACAGGACTTCAATTAAAGTTCACTTCCCATATTATTAGAAAGTAAGGTGCTTTCTTATCTTTTTCTTTTTTTTGCTGTATTTTGTAAAAACACAATTCCAAATTTATTTTTTTAGCAGGTAGGAGTTACTTTGTTTAACCTAGGAAATCCTCAATTTTCAGATTATTGTTTAGGGTATGGTGAGGTGAGATGGGATTCAAACATGAGACTACTATAATTATGTCAATCAAACACAATTTTACTATCTAAATATTGACTTTGAAATGTTTTTGGCTTTGAAATTATGACAAAATACAGTTTCTTCAGGGAAGTTTTTGAAAGTGGTGTGGAATAAAATGTTTATTATGAATTAAGAGAAACAACTATGTTTATATAATATAAATCAAACAATTACCATTAAGCACTTTCTTTATGCTTCTTGATTATGTTCCTCTATCCATTGGGTCTGTCTCTTATACACATCTAGATGTGTATAAGAGACAGATCTGTGATTAATTTATAATAAGCATATATTTATTTTCATATTCTGAACTCTAAAGATGACAGGGAATCTTTTTAAGAAAAAATAGTGAAGTTTTATTGAAAGATTTGAGAGTTTCTATTTGTCACTATTTGGATTATTGAGCTGGGAGTAACCACCAGTTTTAAAGTAACCACCTGTGAACAAATAAATATTCTTGTAATAATTTCCATTTAAAATTAAAAAACTGATATCAAATTATAGCACAAGATAATTTCCATCCCAATCTGGTCTTCGGTTCTCATTTGTACTACTCTGATCCTTCTCAATTTTTGCAACATTTTATCTCATAGAATGTCATATATTAATACTTAAACTATTTCTATAATGTATGAACAAGAAACTGATTTAGAGATCATTTAGTTGGGGGATGGCTGGTATATACTTTTCATGCATTAATAACTTCAGTAGCAGCTGCTTAGAGGTCTGAGTGGAGAGGGATTCAAGGGGAAGCTGGTTTAACCTCCTCAGAAAACTGTGCTGATGTGATGGGTGACATTGTTAGATTGGGGATGAGCATGTATGCCTACATAGCTTTTACTTCATCTTTTTTTCAGTTATATTTATTTTGTATTGGTTTCTCAATCTAGGTCCCAGTATCACTCTCTAAAAAGCAAAAACAAAACCCCAAATTAAAAGTGTTTTAGCATATTTTTTAAATTTAAATTATTTATTTTAATTGGAGGCTAATTACTTTATAATACTGTATTGGTTCTGCCACACATCAACATGCATCTGGCATGGGCACACATGTGTTCCTCATCCTTAACACCCCTCCTACCTCCCTCCTCTCCCCTCCCTCCAGGTCATCCCAGTGCACCATCCCCAAGCATCCTGTATCAAACCTGGACTGGCAATTTGTTTCTTATATGATATTATACATGTTTCAATGACATATTCGTTAAAATGAAGTGAAGTGAATGAAAGTCGCTCAGTCATGTCTGACTCTTTGTGACCCATTGGATTATATAGTCCATGGAACTCTCCAGGCCAAAATACTGGAGTGGGTAGCCTTTCCCTTCTCCAGGGGGATCTTCCCAACCCAGGGATCAAACCCAGATCACCCTCACTGCAGGCAGATTCTTTACCAGCTGAGCCAAGAGTTAAAATGAAATACAGTATTAAATTATTATGACTCTGTAAAAATTGTTCTTAAGCTGTTCCATGTAGTGTAGTATAATTACATTTTCTTTCTTGGACAGATTTTTATTTCATTTTCTCTGGAGTTAATCAGTGCCTAATGAACATTTTTTTCTTGATTGCAAGTTATTTTAAGGTAGATATCATTACTTCTTTTGTTCACGGATACATCTTAAAGTATCTAGTACAACAACTGAAACATGTTACAAGCTCAATAAACATTTTTGTAAAATTAAAATTATTTATTATTTAAACTCAAATAGAACTATAACATTTCTCTCTTTATGATCAATTGCATTAGCTAATTCTTTGGTTCCATTTTTATTCCTTTTTTTTTTAAATTTTATTTTTACTTTATTTTACTTTACAATACCATATTGGTTTTGCCATACATTGACATGAATCCATTTTTATTCTTAAAGACACATCCTGTAAAGCCCTATATATTGTTCCCATTGGATAAGTTCCTACTGTATGGCTGTGATCCTAGGATATCCCTTTATTTGTCATACTGGAAATTTTTGGATTTTTCCCAAAATTTCCAAAAGTTCTCTTTTTCATGGATTACTTCATACTCTCTTTTTGTTTATTTTCTTGTTTTGGTGAAGCCTGGGCTTCCCTGGTGGCTCAGATGGTAAGGAAAATGCCAGCAGTGTGGGAGACCTGGGCTCAATCCCTGGGTCGGGAAGATCCTCTGGAGAAAGAATGACTACCCACTCCAGTATTCCTGCTTGGAGAATTGCATGAACAGAAGAGACTGGTAGGCTACAGTCCATAGGATCAAAAAGAGTTGGGCACAACTGAGAGACAAACACTTTTGACTTTTTTCTTTTGGCAAAGCATATTCTTTTTTTTTTTTTTTTTNGAGACAGCAAAAGAGACACAGATGTATAGAACGGACTTTTGGACTCTGTGGGAGAGGGAGAGGGTGGGATGATTTGGGAGAATGTCAATGAAACATGTATACTATCATGTAAGAATGAAGCACCAGCCTATGTTCGATACAGGATACAGGATGCTCAGGGATGGTACATGGGGATGATCCAGAGAGAGGAAATGGAGTGGGATGTGGGAGGGGGATTCAGGATTGGGATCTCATATACACCCATGGTGGATTCATGTCAATGTATGGCAAAACCAATACGGTATTGTAAAGTAAAATAAAGTAAAAATTAAAAAAAATAAAAATAAAGGATGCAAATGAACTTATTTATAAAACAGAACTAGAGTCATGTTGCAGAAAGTAAACTTTTGGTTACTAATGGAAATAGGGGATCAGTTGGGAAATTTAGATTGACACACAGATAATATTATATATAAATAGATATCTAATATGAACCTGCTATATATAGCACAGGAAACTCTACTCAATACTCTGTAATGATCTATATGGGAAAATATTATTAAGAAAGTGGCTATATGTTTATGTGTAATTGACTCACTGTGCTGTACACCTGAAACTAATACAGCATTATAAATCAACTGTAGTCCAATACAAATAAAATAAAATAGATGCTTGAAAAAAGGATATATTTCCTGTTTATTTAATTCTCAATGGAGAAATAATCTGAGGAAATTAATTAAATTTGCTTATACTACCTCAAAGACACAGATTTTTTTTTTGGAAAGGGATTCAGGATGGGGAACACGTGTATACCTGTGGCGGATTCATGTTGATGTATGGCAAAACCAATACAATATTATTAAGTAATTAACCTCCAATTTAAATATTTCTATTTTAAAATAAATAAATAAAACACTTGGCTCCAAAAAAAAAAAAAAGATTATAGACAAAAAAAAAAATCAGTTTATCTCTGAAGTTCTACTCCTCAGTTTACTAAGGAATACATACAATTGTTTTTTTGTTTAAAAATTGGAAAGATAGATTAGGCTTATGCGTAATATTACAGCTACCTAAATTCTTTTTTGTGTCTCGAGTGATATAAGTGTCACATGCATTCAAATAAATACATCTTTACAGTTTATTCCTCCCTGTGGAAAACACGGTTATTAAAAGTTATGCCTTCTTTTTTTTTTGGCATTTTATATTAATTTTATTTAGAAGAATCCTTTTGTAGATGTAAATAATTTATAAACCATTTTAAAATTCTGGAAAATAATATAAGTCTTCATTCTGTTTGTTGTCATACAACACACACATGTAACACAAGTGTCATCATTTTTCTCTCAATTTTGGTTTATAAGTGAAAATTTTATTTTTTAATGGAAGATATGAATAACAGGAGAAGATCATTTAAAATACTGCATCAATATATTTAAAGTCACAAAGGTCTACAAAATTATTTTTTATCATTAGAGACCTGCCTTTTTTGCCTTTTCATATTGTTTATGGGGTTCTCAAGACAAGAATACTGAAGTGGTTTGCCATTCCTTTCTCCAGTGGATCATGTTTTTTCACAACTGTCCGCTATGACCCGTCTGTCTTGGGTAGACCTACATGGCATGGCTCATAGTTTCATTGAATTAGATGAGGTTGTGGTCCTTGTGATCAGTTTGGTTTTCTGTGATTGTAGTTTTCTTATGTCTGCCCTCTTATTGATAAAGATAAGAGGCTTATGGAAGCTTCCTGATGGGATAGACTGACTGAGGGGGAAACTGGGTGTTGTTTTGATGGTGGGGGGCCATGCTCAGTAAATCAGCATTCAAAAAATTAAGATCATGGCATCCCAAGCCATCACTTCAGAGGCAAGTAGATGGGGAAACAATGAAAAGAGTGCAGACTTTATTTTCTTGGGCTCAAAAATCACTACAGATGGTGACTGCAGCCATGAAATTAAAAGACACTTGCTCTTTGGAAGAAAACCTATGACCAACCTAGACAGCATATTTAAAAACAGAGACATTACTTTGCCAGAAAAGGTCTGTCTAGTCAAAGCTATAGTTTTTTTTTTTTTTTCAGTAGTCATGTATGGATGTGAGAGTTGGACCATAAAGCAGGCTGAGCACCAAAAAATTGATACTTTTGAACTGTGGTGCTAGAGAAGACTCTTGAGAGTACCTTGGACTGCAAGGAGATCCAACCAGTCCATCCTAAAGGAAATCAGTCCTGAATAATCATTGGAAGGATTGATGCTGAAGCTGAAACTCCAATGCTTTGGCCACCTGATGAGAACTGACTCATTGGAAAAGACCCTGATGCTGGGAAAGGTTGAAGGCAGTAGGAGACAGGAACAACAGAGGGTGAGTTGGTGGAATGGCATCATGAGTTGGTGGGATTGACATGAGTTTGAGCAAGCTCTGGGTCTTCAGTGATGGACAGGGAAGCCACGACTGAGTGACTGATCTGAGCTGAACCTGTCTTTTAGAGATAATCCCTATGCATTTATTTATGCCACACATGTTTATACTTACAAAACAATTAAATTAAAATAACAAAAAATTACGTTTTTTTTCTATATGCTGCTTGCTAAGACAAAATATTCATATTTTACACATAGATAACAAATGGATGCTAGCCAAAGCAATCTTGAGAAAGAAGAATGGAACTGGAGGAATCAACCTGCCTGACTTCAGGCTCTACTACAAAGCCACAGTCATCAAGACAGTATGGTACTGGCACAAAGACAGAAATATAGATTAATAGAACAAAATAAAAAGCCCAGAGATAAATCCACACACCTATGGACACCTTATCTTTGACAAAGGAGGCAAGAATATACAATGGAGTAAAGACAATCTCTTTAACAAGTGGTGCTGGGAAAACTGGTCAACCACTTGTAAAAGAATGAAACTAGGTCATTTTCTAACACCATACACAAAAATAAACTCAAAATGGATTGAAGATCTAAACGTAAGACCAGAAACTATAAAACTCCTAGAGGAGAACATAGGCAAAACACTCTCCGACATAAATCACAGCAGGATCCTCTATGATCCACCTCCCGGAATACTGGAAATAAAAGCAAAAATAAACAAATGGGACCTAATTAAAATTAAAAGCTTCTGCACAACAAAGGAAACTATAAGCCAGGTGAAAAGACAGCCTTCAGAATGGGAGAAAATAATAGCAAATGAAGCAACTGATAAACAACTAATCTCAAAAGTATACAAGCAGCTTATACAGCTCAATTCCAGAAAAATAAACGACCCAATCAAAAAATGGGCCAAAGAACTAAATAGACATTTCTCCAAAGAAGACATACGGATGGCTAACAAACACATGAAAAGATGCTCAACATCACTCATTATCAGAGAAATGCAAATCAAACCACAATGAGGTACCAGTCAGAATGGAAGCAATCCAAAAGTCCACAAGCAATAAATGTTGGAGAGGGTGTGGAGAAAAGGGAACCCTCTTACACTGTTGGTGGGAATACAAACTAGTACAGCCACTATGGAGAACAGTGTGGAGATTCCTTAAAAAATTGCAAATAGAAGCATATTCTTTAGTATCCTCCTATGAAAGAATATAGAGATGGGAGAATTTTTTCAGCTACATATCTAGAATTGGTTATGCGTTAGAGTGGCTAGAAAGTAAATTCTACATAAGAAAATAGTTTCCTCATTTTACTGAGTTTCAGATTTCCAGTAATGCTTTTGCAAATTCTGATGTCATATAATACATGTGTGTGTGAAGTCATTTCAGTCGTGTCTGACTCTGCTACTATGTGGATCATA
Organism: Cephalophus harveyi; assembly: GCA_006410635.1. Lineage (NCBI taxonomy): Eukaryota > Metazoa > Chordata > Mammalia > Artiodactyla > Bovidae > Cephalophus > Cephalophus harveyi. The sequence continues at coordinate 47,841 of SJYT01029998.1, read as the reverse complement.
GCCCGCCATGTTCCTCTATCCATTGGGTTCTTCAGGCAAGGTGATGAGAGTGGGTTGCCATTTATATATGTGGCACATTTTGTGATATCTATTTCTAATCTAGAGACTTTGTTATTTGGAAATCTTTGTCCTACAAATCTATTTCTTAAATTAATTGCTCCATTTATTTTTCTGCCTCTAGGCTAGTTTTCCTTGTTTGGATTTAGGGTCTCTCAATTTAATCATAAGTTTATTATCTCATTTTTCTTATTATTTTTTAAAAATCTGCTTTGTGGAAAATTTTTTTAAGTGAAGATATTTATCACTTTTATTTTCTTAAGCCAACTTCTGGTCTGTTAAATTTTTTTCTTTAATTTTGTTTAGATTTCTCTATTTTTTTTTAGCTTAGAAGTTTTAGTGCTGATTGATTTTATATTTTTTAAATAAGGTACAAAAATGCACTTTGGAAGCATTGTATATGTTGGCATAACTTTCCAACAAAATATAGCTTAGGCAACACAAAAATATTCAGAGGCACAAAATCTTGAGAGAGCATAGCATTTTAGGAAACAAAGTATTTGAGTATGATTAGAATCTTAGGGTCAGAGGAAAAATTAATCTGTGGAAAGAACTCTCAGAAAAGTAAAGCATCAAAGCATAAAATAATGCAAGGGATATTCCAGTGTTGAGCTGTATAGTATAATGATTTATTATTTGGGCTAGTTACTCAAATGGTTGTTTGAGTTTTGATGAGTCTCTTATTCTATGTAATGAACTTTTTGGTTTTAGACTACTTTCATTTATTTTTCCAACTCTGATTTAATGCAGATGTTCACAACCACAAGAATAAGGCCCAGTTGGCAGATCCTTTTGGGATTTCAGACTCTTCTGCATCTCCCTAATAATCTGATGGTCCTCAGCCAATCTGGTGAAAATTCTTTTTTCCTACACACACTATAAATGTTTTATGTAGGGTCACTTAGTTCAGTTCTGGCAAAGAATTTTAAGTTTCAGTGAATCACAGAACTATGGTATTCTAGTAATTCTGTAAGCATTAGTCATCATCTAGCACAAATACCCAATTAATGCTTGAATTATTTCCAAAACATCTCTTCCAGTGGATGTCTTTGCTAAGATTGAATGTTGCAAGTTATCTTTAACTAGACACTCTCAAATAAGTCCATGCTTTAGACTTCTCTGACTCAAAGTTATTTTTTATATCATTTCTGTTTTTATAGTTCTAATTTTCATGCCTTTGAAGGTTGTAATTAAATGGAAATTATCAGAAAGTGTTATTTTAAGAAGAGAGTTAATAGATTTCTAGGGCCTAACCCAGTGTGTAACTCCTCAACAGAAAATGTTAGTGATTATTTTTTCTCAAATATTTGAAGACAGGAATCAAATTATCCTCCTCTCATATTCAGGCTTATCTTCTCAGTGTGAACCAGCCTAAATTCCTATAATTTTGGCTCAGCTGAGAGGGTTTGTAGCCCACTAAAATTTGGGATTGCTTCATCTAGTTTGTGTGTGTGTGTGTGTGTGTGTGTGTGTGTGAATCATTCTTAGAATGTGGGGAAGTCACTAACAAGCTTTGTAAGTTGAAACAGAACTAGCAATGGAGAAGCAGTTGAATTCATCCAGGAAGAGATGATAGAGGTTAGGCTAGAATAGCAGTTGAGTAGGTTGTAGTAGTAAAGTATGAAGGACTTCCTAATGGATTAGGAGAGAACAAAAGGAATAAAGTTGATTTCTCAATATTTAATTTGAACAGCAGAGGGATTGTGGTACCATTTACAAAATGGGGAAGACTAATGGGGAAACAGATTTTGTTTTGGATTTAAGTTTGAAATGACTAAAAGATATTCTGGAGGATATCTTGTTTAGAATTTTGACAAGATATGAATAATGGAAACTTACTTATCTCAATTTAAAATTATGACCACTAACCCCAAAGTGCAGCTAGTCATTTGAAAAGTTCTGCTACATTTCCCATATCAGTTTACTCTCCTGGTCTTTTAGTTTCTCAAAATTAAGGTACATACTTGGGGATCTTATAAAAATGCAGGTCCTAAAAATCTTGTGAGATAACTGATAATTTGCATTTCCAACAAATTGTAGGGAATACCAGGGTTGATTGAGCCTCAGATTTACTTTGAGTTGCAGCTCTTTTTCACTTTCACTTAATTTGGCATTTGATAATCATCCTTCCTTATTAATGATGGTCCTTGTCCTTTTGTGCGTGTGCTCAGTTGTGTCTGATTCTTTGCAACCCCATGTACTGTAGCCTGCCAGAGTCCTCTATCTGTGAGATTTTCCAGGTAAGAGTATTGAAGTGGGTTTCCATTTACTTATCCAAGGCATCTTCCTGACGCAGGGATCAAGCCCACATCTCCTGCATTGGTAGGTGTGTTCTTTACCAGATACTGTGCCATATTCAAGGACATATTAAAGAAAAAAATCAGAGAATTTTTGTATGTACTTTCATCATTATATCTATGAACCTACTAAATCAGTAGGTCTTCCTTCTCCAATGGTGGGCTTCTAACTAAGTCCAGTTACTCTACTTATTTACTAGATTGCATCCACTCTTATCCCATCATTGCTACCTCTAAGCACCACTACATTTTCACTTCTTACAGAATTATTCTCTTCAACATACTTATATGTTGAAATTTACCCTAGCTTTAAGATTTAAATAAAAAGGAAAATTATATTGATGCTTCCTCTACTGGTTCCTTTTAATGTAAAACTTTCCACAAAAGCATATATGAGTACTTCTTTTCTCTATTGCATTCTTTCCATTTTTCAGTGGTAGTTCTCAGTTCAGTTCAGTCGCTCAGTCGTGTCCGACTCTTTGCGACCCCATGAATCGCAGCACGCCAGGCCTCCCTGTTCATCACCATCTCTCGGAGATCACTCAGACTCACATCCATCGAGTCAGTGACTATTGATATTTCTCCCGGCAATCTTGATTCCAGCTTGTGTTTCTTCCAGTCCAGCGTTTCTCATGATGTACTCTGCATATAAGTTAAATAAGCAGGGTGACAATATACAGCCTTGACGGACTCCTTTTCCTATTTGGAACCAGTCTGTTGTTCCATGTCCAGTTCTAACTGTTGCTTCCTGACCTGCATACAGATTTCTCAAGAGGCAGGTTAGGTGGTCTGGTATTCCCATCTCTTTCAGAATTTTCCACAGTTTATTGTGATCCACACAGTCAAAGGCTTTGGCATAGTCAATAAAGCAGAAGTAGATGTTTTTCTGGAACTCTCTTGCTTTTTCCATGATCCAGCGGATGTTGGCAATTTGATCTCTGGTTCCTCTGCCTTTTCTAAAGCCAGCTTGAACATCAGGGAGTTCACGGTTCACGTATTGCTGAAGCCTGGCTTGGAGGATTTTGAGCATTACTTTACTAGCATGTGAGATGAGTGCAATTGTGCGGTAATTGGAGCATTCTTTTGCATTGCCTTTCTTTGGAATTGGAATGAAAACGGACCTTTTCCAGTCCTGTGGCCACTGCTGAGTTTTCCAAATTTGCTGGCAGATTGAGTGCAGCACTTTCACAGCATCATCTTTCAGGATTTGAAACAGTTCAACTGGAATTCCATCACCTCCACTAGCTTTGTTCATAGTGATGCTTTCTAAGGCCCACTTGACTTCACATTCCAAGATGTCTGGCTCTAGATTAGTGATCACATCATCATGATTATCTGGGTCATGAAGATCTTTTTTGTACAGTTCTTCTGTGTATTCTTGCCACCTCTTCTTAATATCTTCTGCTTCTGTTAGGTCCATACCATTTCTGTCCTTTATCGAGCCCATGAATTTAATCCACGTTTTGTCTCTCTGTTTCTCTCTGTTTAAAGGAGCAGTATCAAAGTTTTGCTTCAGATTCTTATAACTTTAAAGAATGTACAGAGGTTAATGTTGAACTATTGAATCTTAAATGTGGAAAGAGTGTATCGTTTATCTGGAAGTATAAACAATCCTTGAGCCCTGTTTCTGTTATCCAAACAAAATTGTCTTCTGTCTTATACTTGAAAAGCTCTAGTAATAAGGAACTTCTCAACCCTTGAGAAACTCACCCCATTGGTTGACGATACTAATCATCATGAGTTCTTCTTCACATCAAGTAAAAATCTGCCCTCTGCAGCTTCCTTTCATTGATAACTTTGTCACTTGAAACCAGTGATATTAAATCTAAAGTTTGTTGCCACATGCGAGATTCTCAAATAGTTGGAGGGGCCTTTTATGTTCTTTCTGAAATACTTAGTTTTCCAGCTATTTCCCCCCCCCATTTTCTCATTCGTTATAAAATATATATTTTTTCAGTTCAGTACAGTAGTCGCTCAGTCGTGTCTGACTCTTTGCGACCCCATGAATTGCAGCACGCCAGGCCTCCCTGTTCATTACCATCTCTCGGAGTTCACTCAGACTCACGTCCATCGAGTCTGTGATGCCATCCAGCCATCTCATCCTCGGTCGTCCCCTTCTCCTCCTGCCCCCAATTCCTCCCAGCATCAGAGTCTTTTCCAATGCTTCAACTCTTCGCATGAGGTGGCCAAAGTACTGGAGTTTCAGCTTTAGCATCATTCCTTCCAAAGAAATCCCAGGGTTGATCTTCTTCAGAATGGACTGGTTGGATCTCCTTGCAGTCCGAGGGACTCTCAAGAGTCTTCTCCAACACCACAGTTCAAATGCATCAATTCTTCGGTGCTCAGCCTTCTTCACAGTCCAACTCTCACATCCATACATGACCACAGAAAAAACGATAGCCTTGACCAGACAGACCTTAGTCGGCAAAGTAATGTCTCTGCTTTGACAATACTATCTAGGTTGGACATAACTTTTCTAAGTACACTCATTTACTGTGGTCTATGTAACTGTTTTATCTCCCCATACACCGTGTATCCCAAACAGAAATTTAAAAAAAAAAAAAAAAAGAACTTCTGTGTTCCTGACAAAAAGCTACACTGCAGAGAAAACCATTCAAGGTACTAGTTGTTGTTCATTCTCTCAGTTGTGTCCAGCTCTTTGCAACCCCTTGGACTGCAGCATGCCAGGCTTCCTTGTCCTTCACCTTCTTCCATGGTTTGCTCAAATTAATGTCCATTTAGTTGCTGATGCCATCCAACCATCTCATCTTCTGTCACCCTCTTTTCCAACACTCAGTCTTTCCCAGCATCAGGGTCTTTTCCAATGAATCAGCCCTTTGCTTCACAAAACTAAAGTAACTTCAGCATCAATCCTTCCAATGAATATTCAGGACTGATATACTTTAGGATTGACTGTATTGATCTCCTCACAGTCCAAGGGACTCTCAAGAGTCTTCTCCAGCACCACAGTTCAAGAGCATCAATTCTTCAGCATTCAGCCTTCTTTATGGTCCAACTGTCACAGCCATACATGACTACTGGAAAAACCATAGCTTTCATTATATGGACTTTGTCAGCTAAGTGATGTTTCTACTTTTAAATGAGCTGTCTAGGATTGTCATAGATTTTCTTCCATGGAGCAAGTTTTTTTTTTTTTTTTTAATCTTTTGGTGGCAGTCACAGTCCACAGAGATTTTGGAACCCAGAAAAATAAAATCTGACACTGTTTCCACTTCCCCCCCTTCTATTTGCCATGAACTGATGTGATCTGTGATCTTAGTTTTTTCAATGTTGAGTTTGAAGCAAGATTTTTCATTCTCCTCTTTCACCATCATCAAGAAGCTTTTACTTCCTCTTCACTTTCTGAAATTAAAGTAGTATCATCTGCGTATCTGAGGTTGTTGATATTTCTCCCAACAATCTTAATTCCAACTTGTGTTTCATCCAGCATGGGATTTTACAGGATGTACTCTGCTTGTAAATTAAATAAGCAAGTCACAATATACAGTCTGGACATAATCCTTTTTCAGTTTGGAACCATTCCATATTTGGTTCTAACTACTGCTTCTTAATCTGCATACAGGTTTTCTCAGGAGGTAAAATTTTAAGAATTTTGCCACAGGTGTGATCCACACAGTCAAAGACTGTAATGTAGTCAATGAAGCAGAGGTAGATTTTTTTTTTCTGGAATTTCTTTGTTTTTTCTATGATCCAGTGGATGTTACCAATTTGATCTTTCATTCCTTGCCTTTTCTAAATCCAGCTTGCACATCTGGAAGTTCTCAGTTCAGATACTGCTGAAGGCTAGCTTGAAGGATTTTAAGCATTATCATGCTACATGTGAAAGGAGCGTGGTCCACTGGAGAAGGGAATGGCAAATGACTCCAGTATTCTTACCTGGAGAACCACATGAACAATTACATTATATTACATATCCTAAAATAACCTAATGGATGTTCAATAATAAGTCTGCAAAAAAGATGCTAAAAATGTTAAATCTCTTTTTATTCCACAATTTAGCACAGAGAACATTTAAAACACTCTTGAAGGGGTGCAAGGCCAGAGCTATGTTTCTATCTTTATTTCTGTTCGTGTATTTTAGTGTTATTCGAACATTTGACTAATGCTTAGTATATGCAGTATAAGAAATTATTATCTTAATGTTGTTCTGACCCTTACACTAATTAATACATCCTGTATTTATTATAAAACAGCAGAGGTAAACTTCAGAAGACTTACCTATGACAAAAATAAGCTCAGACTTAGAAACTTCTCTCTGTGACATAATTATCATGTGAAAATAATGAAATTAGCTTTTGTGAAAAGACCCCAAGTTTCCAATTGCTCTAGAAGGTATTTGTAGTGGATGCAGTGATGTGTAGCATAGATGGCATCTCTTTCTAGATGAAATCATCCATTATGCCAGCTCGTGAGAATGTTATCAGGTACAGCTGGGTCCTTACCAGACTGGAAAGTAGTATCGTTCAAGGACACATTCTCTTTCCAGGGCAATCCATGTCTCCAGTGACGAGTCAATGCAGAAGCTTATAGGACTAGCCCTCAGATCAGTGATGACTTCAGTGCATTTATTCTGAAAAACGGTAAAGTAGAATCATAACTGTCAGAAGAGGGGATGGTATTTTGAAGCCTCAATTTTGCCTAATGGATCATTAGTTGTTAAAAGACTATCTGGAGCTCATCTGGGGACATGTTAGTTTGACACAGCTCTTAAACATGCAAGTGGAGATTTCCAGAAATAAGAAGGAAACAGAGTTTAGGACTCAGAGGATAAATTGAATCTAGTAACCCAGATTTTTTGGTTTTGAATAATAGGCAAATGGCATATAAAGCCAAAGGACTAGATAAAATATCCAAGGCAGTAAAGGAGACCAAACCAGTCAACCCTAAAGGAAAACCACCCTGAATATTAATTGGAAGCAATGATGTTGAAGCTGAAGCTCTAGTACTTTGGCCACCTGATGCGAAGAGCTGACTCATTGGAAATGACCCTGATGGTGGGAAAGATTGAAGGCAAAGAGAAAAGTAGATGACAGAGGATGAGATGTTTGGGTGACATCACCAACTCAATGCACATGAGTTTGAGCAAACTCTGGGAGATAGTGAAGGGCAGGGAGACCTGATGTCCTGCAGTCCATGAGGTGGCAGAGTCAGACTCAGCTTAGCGACTGAACAATAAGTATAATTCAAAAAGGGAAGAAGCACTCCAACATTTATGGAATGAAGAAATGAAGAGAAACCAGTAGAAAAGGAAAAAAAAAAAAAAAAGCAGAAGGAATAGACCTAGTAGGAAATTGATGCAAAATGGGAAGGTGGCTCTCCATTAATAACACAGAGGTCATAGCAACAGGCCACTAGAACCTTGAAAGAATAAAAGAGAGAATGGCTACTGCTAAAAAAAAAACAGGAATGTTCAATGATTCATATTTCTTTTTATATTTCACAAAGTGATTTTTCATGCAGTAGAACCAGTCAAATAACCCAGTAGAACTCGTCTCTTAGAAATGTTTCTTTATGAATGTTTCAGAAGTTTAGATATTCACTCCAGAAGCATTCAAAATTTTGGATTTGTTTAGATTCCCTTAGATAATAATTACTTATTATCATTAAGAATCTTCACTCTGTTGGATAGGCCCCAAATATTTCCACTAACATTTCTTTGACCTACCTGCATTTGAATATGTTCCATATTTCTTACAACCAAATCTGTGTGACACAACTCCTATATTTCTATGGGGCTCTGTTGAAAATATACATTTTTTTCATTAATCATTTTAAATGCAATGTATTTAATGCTTTTTCCCATATATGCTAGTGAAAGAGAAAATACTACTAACAGAGACATTTTGGTATATTGTTTTAATAAAACATTTTGTTTTTATTTTAATTTTTAACATGTACTTAAAATATCTAAAGTGGATTGAGGTGTGAGTTTGGTTGCTTTACAGATAAGCATGTAATGCATAGGTTATGTATATATATACACCTGTCTCTTATACACATCTAGATGTGTATAAGAGACAGATATTGTTTTAATAAAGCATTTTGTTTTTATTTTAATTTTTAACATGTACTTAAAATATCTAAAGTGGATTGAGATGTGAGTTTGGTTGCTTTACAGATAAGCATGTAATGCATAGGAGAAATATATTTGATTTTTAACAATAAATGAGGAAATGTCTAAAGACCACTTAGTCCTGGATTTAATAATATTTTACTGAAGTACATAAAATCATTTGACATCATTATGAAAATAATTATATTTTATAATGTTTTAGAAAATTTTTAAACACATTTAAGAGATACTGATATTCTATTTGAATAACCATGGATAGAATTTAAGTGCCTTTAAAATATGACTGTGCTGTGATTAATTGTTCAGTTGTATCTGACTGTTTGTGAGACCCCATGAACTGTAGCATGCCAGGCGCCTCTCTCCTCCACTATCTCTTGGAGTTTGTTCAAATTCATGAACATAAAAAGCTTTAGGCACTAATGCTGCTGCTGCTGCTAAGTCGCTTCAGTCGTGTCCAACTCTGTGCGACCCCATAGACGGCAGCCCACCAGGCTCCCCCATCCCTGGGATTCTCCAGGTAAGAATACTGGAGTGGGTTTTAGGCACAAATAGAGTAACTAAAAATGGATTCTAGTCAATCTGTCATATAGTTGCAGCCGTGAATTATAAATTTAAATGTATACTAACAAAGTAAAGGAACACTAATGTGTGAGTTTGTAAAACACGTTTACACATACTTCTGGTGTAACACATACGTATTACAGATGAAGTACCAAATATTTACTTATTCAGCATAATCCAAACAGTATACGTCAAATCTACTTTTTTGCACAGATGACTTAGGATGGTGTTTGTGTGCACATTTCACTAAACAACTGTCTGGTCACTTCTCACTTTTTATCTTCCAACCCGATACTTGGCCTCCTTTGTATGTTTCTTTCCTCACATCCCTCCACAAAGTCTGCCTGCCAACATTACTTGGCTAAAAGGCCATCTCCACTGTGAAGTCTTCTTTTGAAATCAATGTAAAACTCTATTAGATTACCTTAACACATGTGATATCTTTGTATAGAAAATCAATGTGACTGAAATGGATATATATTCCTCTCCCTATAAATATTAAGTTCCTAATAGTCCAAAGTCACACATATGTGATGAGCTCACATCTATTCACCTTTCTGTGTCTTGTATCACTTGATATATGATAACTGTGCTCAATAATTTTGTTGAGTCCAATTAAATTATCGAAAAATAGAATTGTTTTCCAACATACCTTTACTAGTTGTTTGGTGTTAGGTAAATTTTTGCCTTTGTAAGTATTAGATTTCTCAACTATGAGATAAATTCTGAGAGTAATTCTTCAGTGTGATAAGTGTAAAAATAACTATCATTGTGCTTTACATATAACAGTAGAGAATTAACTAAGAAATGTTAGTGCCTTTCCTTCAAAAGAACATATAAAATGTAAGATATACCTACATGTTAGTACAATATTGTTTGTGTTTGATAGCATCATTTTATTAATTGCCTGGAGGCTGTTATATTTCATGTTGGTCAGTTCAGTTCAGTCGCGCAGTTGTTTCCAACTCTTTGTGACCCCACGAATTGCAGAATAGCCTAAAAACATGCAAACTCAACTTGCCAGCAGTCAGAAAAATTATCTTACCTCTTCTTAAGGTAATTATTTCAAGATGTGGATAAAGAAAATAAAATTATTTCTGAACAATTTTGCATAGTATTTCTTTTGAAAATTTCTGAGCATGATGATAATCCTTTAAATCTTATGTTTAGATAAATTATTAATAATGAAAAAAGGAGCTTGTAAAAGTGTGTGATTTGAATACACATTTATTTTTATTAAATAGAACACTTCTTATTTTAAGAATGACAGAATACTTAGAAAACATGGAGTAATGCACAAAAGGAGGAAATATGTGATCTTTTCATTTAGGGCTATATCAATATAATGTTAATATTTTATTGCTCTTTCCATCTAGTTTGTATATTCATGACATAGTTATACTTATATACATGAGCATACACCTGCTTATTTATATGCAGTGTGGCTACTGAAATAGATTTCTTTTGCCCCACACACAAGGAGCCAAAATGATGGGATGGGGAGGTTTGCAGCAAAGAGAGTTTATTCACAAGGCAGCCAAGGGAGGCAAGGAGTCAAGGTATTTATGCGACAAAGAATAAAGAAGCAGCATGATCTGAGGCATGGGGAGTGTGTGGAAAAGTGATTGGAAAAAGATATGATAATTTTCATTCTGCATAAGCATTACTAAGCTACCAGCTTCTGCAAGTTCAAAAGTCACCAAGCAGCTTGTCCATGCCCAGTTGAAGCATCACTGGTCCTACCCATCCAGTCTTAACCAACTCAGTCAACTAGAGGCCGCTGATTCCAAGCTCTTGGATACAGCTTGGGTAAACATCTTATTGTTTAGACTACATGCCTCTTGGAGAACATGTAAGTCTTAAAATGATGATGAATAATGAAGGCAGGTGAAATGGATTTATATAATAATTTCTCATGGTTTTAGGCTTCCCAGGTGGCTCAGTAGTAAAAAAAAGATCCACCAGCAATGCAGGGGATAAGGAGACTTGAGTTCCATCTCTGGGTTGGTAAGATCCCCTGGAGAAGGAAATGTCAACCCACTCCAGTATTCTTGCCTGAAAAATCCCATGGAGAGAGGAGCCTATCCATGGGGTTGCAAAGGGTTGGATACAGCTGAGCAGACATGAATATGTGACCTATGGTTTTGCTACTCAACTTTTTTGTCAATGTAAAATGTGGATATTTTCACATATCATTAAACATTTTGGTAATACGTTAATTTTTAGGTATCATATACCGTACCCTATGATTGATTGGAATACTACTCAGTTATTGGATAGTTCCTCTTTTTGAGGCAATTATAAAGAGAATTGGATTAACCCTTACCAGAATATAGCATTATTAGATTTTAAATGCTCTGTTAAATTAGTTGTGTTCTTTGAAGTAAAGATTTCTCACGTAAGTATGTATTGCTTTTCTTAAGTATTGATATTTCACTTTTCTCGTTTGTCACATTTGTCTGCCTTTTTATATATATGTTATTTTATGCTGTACATAAGGTTTAAAAATGCACATAGTCAAATATATTGATTTTATTTATTTTTGATTATTTAATTTGCATTTATATTTAGCCTTGCTGGTTTATAGATACACAGATAGATAGATAGATATAAGATGTATGTGCTGAGTCACTTCAGTCCTGTCTGACTTTTCGAGACCCTGTGGACTATGGGCTTCCCTGGTGGCTCAGAGGTTAAAGCGTCTGCCTCTAATGCGGGAGACCCGGGTTCGATCCCTGGGTCGGGAAGATCCCCTGGAGAAGGAAATGGCAATCCACTCCAGTATTCTTGCCTGGAGAATCCCACGGACGGAGAAGCCTAGTAGGTTACAGTCCACGGGGTCGCAAAGAGTCGGATACGACTGAGCGACTGAACTGAACTGACTGTGGACTCTAGGTTCCTCTGATGAATGCCACGTTCCTCTGTCCATGGGATTCTCCAGGCGCAAATATTGGAGTGTGTGGCTGTGCCCTCCTCCAGGGGATCTTCCCAACCCAGGGTATCGTCTCAACCCAGGGATCAAACCTGTGTCTCTTACATCTCCTGCATTGGCAGGTGGGTTATATACATATATATATATATTCATTTGTTTACTTTAGGGGGCCTTCTCTGGTGGCTCTGTGGTAGAGAATTCACCTGCCAATGCAGGAGATAATATGTGTGAGTGTATATATATATATATATAAAATATAACTTGCTGATATACATATGTATATATATACACACACACATATATATGTATATATATACACAAACACACATATATATACTAACTTTAGAATGATAATTTCTACTCACATTTTTATTATCATCACAAGCATTTTTAAAGTTTTGTATTTTGTAATTTTTCAAACATACAGTGAGCAATTTGTTGTGTCATTAGATATACAGGATAGCAGCATGCATATTATTATCAGCAAGTAAATTTATGAAATTGTTTCATAATTTAATATTAGATATTTTATCTAAAAGCTATCCTTAGTTTTGAATTCTAGATAAGGCATATAAATATTACTGATTGTGTTAAATATGACAAACATCAATTTTTATTGTATATATCCTAAATTAATGCAATGATATGTTTAAATCATTTTTGTAGGTCATACTACTATCTAGTAATATGAATAGTTGGCATTAAATACTGCACAGATTTTTCTGTTACTTAAATCTTAGTTTCTTCACCTTAGTCATTAAGTTTAAGAAAAGAACTACTATATTTTTTATATTATTGTTTTTATCCCTTGAATGATAAAAACTGTATCACAATTTTAAGAAAAAACAGGACACAGCATGAAGCCAATAAGAGGAAGAACAAAGTAAAGCACATTTTATTTCCAGAAAAGAAGCCAGTAATTGTTACTCAGAACACATAAGGGGAGCGTGATTTTAAACATTTAGAGGAAATCATGAAAGCTTGAAGGGCTTTCCTCCAGGGGCACCTTGGAGGAATTCATGTTTCTAAAATAGGAAGCATTTATCAAGACTTTGAATACAGGAGCTGTTTCCTGCTACAGTGTCAGCATAACTAGAGCAAGTGAACTTTCGGGCCTCAGTGTTCACTGTGCTACTTTCTGTCAACATGGATTGTTTTTCTTAAAAATGTATACATACATATGTGTATATATATATAGACAGAATGGTAAAGAAAAATAAGAGAAATAATTGCTTCTTGCTACCAAAATACTGATTTTTCAGGATAACAGGTCAATTGCTAACTATAAATAGCATGCTTTTTATTAAAATTTCCTGACAAAGTTTTGTGACTATTTTCTAATGGAATCAAGTTCATATTCAAATGTTTCTTTTATTGTTAAATATTCATACTTAAAAGAGTCTAGAAAGTGTTTTTCTCCAGTGGGAATGGTCATTTTAGAAAAATGTATTTTGCTTTATACAGTTGGTAAGATTATTCACTATTTTCTGGCAAGATCACAGTTACACTCGCCTGAAGTTAGAAGAATGTGATTGCAAAAATGATTGACAGACCTTTTAAACAAACAAACAAAAAAATTAACCACGAAATCTGACCTTTCAATTTTGAGGGTGAATTCACTTAATTATATGGACATTTTTAAATTAGCAAAATATATTTTTTCCATTTTTAGATGTGAAAAAATTATGTTATATGGCATCTGGCTATTTGCATGTTCGCTCGTTCACTTTTTACTTATTATTTTAATATTTAATGAGCAGGCTTTGGAAGAAGCAGAACAAGAACTCAATCACATACTTGAAAGATTTATCACAATTTAAAGCAAATCATCAATGATTATTAAGCGTTTTGGCATTATAGTAGCCTGTTACCATATATCCATATTCTTTTCCTTTTAACTTTAAATTACTCATGGGATACTTAATGTGGGATACAGGTGTCTTATATCTTCAGTTTTGTAATTGATAACTGCCAAAATGTTATAGTACTAATCTGGTATTAACTAGAATTGGTATGTACTTATCCCTATGACCTTTTACTTCCCTGTAGCTCATACGGTAAAGAATCTGCCTGCAATGTAGGAGATCTGGGTTCGATTCCTGGGTCAAGAAGATTCTTGGTAGAAGGGCATGGCAACCCACTCCAGTATTCTTCCCTGGAGGATCCCATGGACAGAGGAGCCTGGTGGGCTACAGTCTCTGGAGTCGCAAAGAGTCAGACACAACTGAGCAGTTAACACTATTACTGCTATCCCTATGATCTAATGGCTTTGGTTTACTGTTTAAATTTTTGGAATGCCCTACTCATTTTCCCAATTCAGTTTATCATAATGTGAGCTCTTCTTTCATGTCAGTTTTTGGGTCTGGGATGTGGAATTATGGAAAATGTTAAATAGATAAAATTATGAAATATGATTTTTTAGTAGAAAAGGAAGGTAAAGGTCTTTATTGAAGCACAAATGAAGAATGGCTTGCCCAGCTAGAGAGAGAGTGGAGAGAAAAGGTTTCCTGAAGAAAGTCATCTTCAAGTACTTCTTTTTTATAAAGCAGGTATTTGAGGTTTTTCCCCTCGCTTTTCATGTCCACATGGCTACATTTAACTTCAGATAACTCACACAGAAGTTCTTCATAGTGCTTACTCATGACTGAATTGAATTATTGTATATAAGACTTTTTAAATCAGGGGAAATATATTGTTCACTCTCAGGAAGGGAAGAATTATTTATAGTTTCTTAAAAACTTTTTATGATGACTCTCCTGTAGTTATTAAAAATTCTGTAAGAGGAATTTTCCTAGCTTTCTGTTTAAAATTCAGATAAAACAAAGAAAAACATCCAAAAATGTATTCTTTATGGAAATCTGAATTTTAGGAGTGTACTGATTAACATACAGGCTCGAATAGCATGTAGATACCAAAAATCTCCTTAAGTAAAAATGTTTTTAGTTTATCCATGTTGACATTCCTTGACCTTTTGTGTTAAGCATAAAAGAACTGGTCAGAGTTAACCAACAGGAGGAAGAGATAAGTTGTACTGAGAGGATAAGATGGTATAGTGATGGGATAAACTTTAAATTTTAATCATATGTGAATAAAACAACTTGTTTCTGTGTAAAAATAATTACTTACTAATATAATTTCACATATAGAGATGAAAAGAAAGGAGATGAAGAATTGTCTACAGAAGGATGGGAAAAGTCTAGAACATGTAAAAGCAGAGGGATTAAAAATAGAAAATTCTCTGTTTCTCATACTCTATGTCTAGAGTTTAGCATTATGTCCACAAACAGAAAATACTCAGTACAGTTCTTAACTGTTAACAGATGTGGCAGATATTGTTACATTTATTAAGTTTTATTATGTAGTTCTACCTGTAATTGTATACTCTCTATCACTATTCCTATTTGCAACCCCATGGACTACACAGTCCATGGAATTCTCCAGGCCAGAATACTGGTGTGGGTAGCCTTTCCCTTCTCCAGGGGATCTTCCTAATCCAGGGATCGAACCCACGTCTCCCACATTGCAGGCTGATTCATTATCAGCTGAACCACAAGGGAAGCCCACTCACTTATTTATGTAGTTCTATCTGTAATCCTGCATACATCTCTATCACTTCCTATTACATGACTGGATTGTTTTGTGAGTAGTATGTTGCTACTCACAAAACAAATATATTGAGTATCGCTCAATAACTATTCTAGGGTAAGTGAATAGAATAATAATTATTTTTTCATTCCACTACTGCTGGATTTTTCTGCCTGATAGACAATCACGTGTTAAATAGGCTGAACTAACAAAGGTACTATTACTGAATAAACAACAGCATCATCAACAACAACAGTTCTGAGAAACTATTCAGCTTGCTATCACCACTTCATGGGAGAACAAAGAAGTGCATTGCAGTCTCTGATCTACAGATACTTTTAAAGTGACTTTAGCCGGATGAAATGGTTTTCTGAGGTATGCCTGTCTTGTATAAAACAAACAAAAGTAACCCATTTTTTTTGGAAGTCAAGAAAACTAAAATTGTTTTAGTAGTTCCCACATCTATGTATAATCAGATATTAACTCGCCTTTAATGGTTTAGCAAAGTGTTTCATTTATTTATTCAATCATTGTCTTGTGTGGTATTACATTGTTCTTGTGTTTTTGTCACTGACTTGTGTCTGACTCTTTTGTGAGTCCATGGACTGTATCCCATGAGCTCCTCTCTCCATGGGATTTCCCAGGCAAGAATATTGGAGCGGATTGCCATTTCCTTCTCCAGTGCAGTCTTGAGCATACAAGATATAAAAAATGAGGAAGCCAAAGAGAGCACATAAATGAAACTTTAGTATATATGAAGGCAATGGCACCCCACTCCAGTACTCTTGCCTGGAAAATCCCATGGACAGAGGAGCCTGGTGGGCTGCAGTCCATGGGGTCGCTAAGAGTCGGACACGACTGAGCGACTTCCCTTTCACTTTTCCCTTTCTTACATTGGAGAAGGAAATGGCAACCCACTCCAGTGTCCTTGCCTGGAGAATCCCAGGGACGGGGGAGCCTGGTGGGCTGCCGTCTATGGGGTCACACAGAGTCGGACACGACTGAAGTGACTTAGCAGCAGCAGCAGCAGTATATATGAAAATGGAGGTGAAGGATGAGTGAAAAAATAAAAGAAAGAAAAATATTAGGTTATATATAAAAGGTAATCATACATGAGGCTAAATGTATATACTTTATTTTACATGTCAACTTTTGAAATCTATTCATTGATGAGCCACATATTTAAACCAAAGTTACATAGTTGCTGAGGGAAAAGAAAAAAAAAAATATATCAGTTTCATAATTTAGTATCCCCATAAATTAAAACATAAAAATTACCATGTTCCCAGGAAAATTACATTTATTATATTATTCTTGAATTATATACAGAAGGGTCTGTAATAATAATGAAGAGTATCCTTGATGATACCTTATAATAGGCATTTCTTAAGGCAGCCATCAATACACTATAGTCTGAATACATTGGTTTGTCGAGATCTAGTTAAATCTAAGAATACTTCAAACTATTTCAAAGAGTGTTTGACATTTTCCCTTTGAATTATAATCTCTTAATAGGTTTTATCTTTGTTGAAATTTGAACGAATCTTATGAATTAATTGAGCAAGGAGAATATCTGGAATGCCAGTGGAATTTGCTTGAATAAAGCTTGGACTCCTTTGTTTTAGGGGACAACTGAACTGAGATTGTTTGATTAATTGCACTAACAGAAAGTGACTGAATCTGGCCTTTGAGGTGAATCAAAAGGAACTTCCCATCATGGGACATGACAATCGGTTTTTGCTTTTTTTTTTTTTTTTCCTTTTTATTTTAAAATAGATGTAAAACTGTTCCAGTGCAGAATTAAATGAAAAGTATAGGCTCCGCAGTTATGGAGTAATCAATATGCTTTTATTCTGGAAAAAAAATCTAGTCAGAAAAAGATGTTTGCTATGAGTAAAATACATTCTCTGTAATGGAGCACCCAGCATTGTGCACTGATATTTCATGATATACAATTCACAATAATGCTGAAAATCCCCAGAGTAATGATGTGAGTTAATTTGGTTTAATAATTTGTATATTGGAGAACACTGGTCCTTCTGTCTCTGCTTGTTATCTCATTCTTTTTTATTTTCCTTTATCACTACTGTGCATTCTTTCTTTCTTCTCATATTCTGTTCTCCAGTACTTTCCTTTCCTCTTTTCTTTTCCTCTAGACATATAATTTCAATATCTCTTAGATGCCAGTATTTCTAGATGCTGTGTAACTAAACAAACCATATTTAGTTGTCTGTTCAGGCCACCTAATTTAAGATAATAAAATAGAAATTGCAAATACTGTTGTTTAGTTGCCAAGTCATGTCCAATTCTGCAACCCCATGGACTACAGCATGCTAAGCTTCTTTGTCCATCACTACCACTTGGAATTTGTACAAACTCATGTCCTTTGAATTAATGATTCCAAATATCAAGAGGTATAATTTTTGGTTCTCTGTCTCAAGAGAATATTTGCCAGTGTATGCAAGAGCTTTATCACATACTTAAATAAGAAAAAACAAAAAACAAAAAAACAACTATGAAGACTGGGAAGCCTTCTAGATTTTTTTTTAAATATCAATTTTGAGCATTGTTTTAATAATATTTACAAAACTTAGGATTCCCTGTCTCCCTACCAAACACACATACACAAACAAACACACAGAGCAAACATGAATCTCAGATTAGGTCAAATTCTCACTCAACTGCTTTCTATATCTACAAATTTAGAGAAATTATTTATCTCCTCCAAACCTTAGTCTCCTCATTGGTAAAATAGACATAAAAATAATATCTTACTTATAAAGATTGTGTGAGGATTATTAAATGACAGGATCCATATATGGTTAGGTTAATCCCTGGGAAATTTAGAATATCAATTAATAATAATGCTACTACTACTCCTTATATTAAACTATGTACAAATGCAAAACTGTTGTAATATGGAATATGGCCTTTTTGTTTTTTTCTGTCAATACCAAACACTGCATTTGGCAGTGTCTTCTGAATACACTCTTGCAGTGTGCATTTTTACTTGACAGTTATTGTAAATGTTTTTATTGTCAATTATTGGGAATATTGATCCATATTATTAATATGCAATGTTAATGTGATATTTAATGGCATAATAACTATCTGTTATAATGATGCTTAATGACATTCACATTATTTTCAAATTATCTGTCCTAAGCATAATGCTATTGCAGACATGCTAGTAGATAATTTTTTTTATTAACTTCTCTAATATTTTTCCTTAAATCCATCATTAGATCTGAAAGTGCTCAATAAAAAGCTATTTACATTTTAAAACCTGTAAATATAGAGTCCCTGCCTTCCAAAAACAAATTAAAAACATATACTGTTATCAATATTTTAGAGCATCTATTCCAAAGTCTTAGTAACACAAATAAAATATCATGATAATTTAGCTATATAAATATAATAAATTTTAGAAATTCATTGTTACTTTAATATGAAATACTTTAATAATAGAAGTTAATTTGTATAATTAAATATTTAATATTATTATCAAAACTGTGTGCTGCACAATATATCCTTGTTTCTTATCTGTTTTATACATAGTAATTTATATCTGTTAATCCTATACCCCTATTGTACTCCTTTTTTCCTCCCCCCACTGGTAAACACTTGTTTGTTTTCTGTGTATGTGAACCTGTTTTTGTTTTGATGTGTGCAATCATTTTTTTGTTGTTGTTTAATTCCACAAATAAGTGATAAAATAAGAGTATCTGTCTTTCTATGTCAGACATATTTTACTAAGCATAATACTGTCTAGGTCCATCCACAATGTTGCAAATGACATGATTTCATTCTTTTTTTGTGGCTGAGTAGTATTCCATTCTGTGCGTGTGTTTGTGTGTATGTGTATCTGTGTGTGTGCTTTTGTGCTAATTTGCTTCAGTCATGTCAGACTCTGTGTGACTCCATGGACTCTAGGCTTCCAGAATCCTCTGTCCATGGGATTCTCCAGGCAAGAATACTGGAATGGGTAGCCATACCCTTCTCCAATGTGTGTGTGTGTGTGTGTATGTGTGTGTGTGTGTATATTTTCTTCAATCCATTCATCTGTTGAAGGACACTGCATTCTTCCATGTCTTGGCTATTATAAATATTGCTACTGTCCTTCTATGAACATTGGGTTGTGTCTTTTCCAATTAGTGTTTTGTTTTGTTTTGTTTTGTTTCCCCTCTGGACAGGTAACTCGGGGAGGGATGTCTGCATCATATGATAGTTTTATTTTTAGTTTTTTGAGGAACTTCCGTGCTTTTTTCCATAGTGGCTGACCTAATTTACCTTCCCACCAACAGTGTAAGAAGAAAAAGAAGTGAAGTCACTCAGTCCTGTCCAACTCTTTGTGACTGGAGCGACTATATAGCCTACCAGGCTCGTCAGTCCATGGAATTTTCCAGGCAAGAGTACTGGAGTGGGTTGCCACAAAAATTTCCTTCTCCAGGGGATCTTCCCAACCCAGGGATTGAACCTGGGTCTCCCTCATTGCAGGCAGATGCTTTACCATCTGAGCCACCAGGGAAGCCTGGTGGGAGGGTTCCATTTTCATCATATCTTTAGTAGACATCATATCTTCATCATTCATTTGTAGACATTTTAATAATAGCCATTCTGACAGCTGTGAGGTGATATCATATTGTTGTTTTGATCTTCATTTCTTTTGATTAACGGTGTTGAGCATCTTTTCCTATGCCTTTTACATTCTGTAAATATTTGTCAAAATGTATATTTGTGTCTTCTGCCCATATTTAATTATTAGGATGTTTTTGGATACTGAGTTTTATGAGCAGTTTATATATTTTAGATATGAACATCTTGTCAGTCTTATTATTTGAAAATATTTTCTCACACTGAGTAGGTTTTTTTTTTTTACTTTTGCTGATTATTTCTTTAATGTCCAGAAGCTCAAATTTAATTGTTTCATCTGCTAATTTTAGGGTTTATTTTGCCTTAACAGACAGATCCAAAAAATGTTGCTATGACTTATGCCAGAGAGTGTTCTGCCTATGTTTTCTTCTAGGAATTGTCTGGTTTCTGATCTTCATTTAAGTATTTAACCTGTTTTAAGTTTATATGTGTGTATAGTATGAGGAAATATTCTAATATTATTGTTTTACATCTTGTCCAGTTTTCTCAGTACCACTTATTGAAGAGAATGTCCATTGTGTGTTCTTACCTCCTTCTTTGTAGATTAATTGACCATAGGTGTGTGGGTTTATTTCTGGACACGCTATTAGTTCCATTAGTCTGTGTATTTGTCTGTGTGCCAGTGCCATGCTTTTTTCTATATCTGTAACTTAGTCATACAGTCTGAAGTCAGAAGGCATGATATCTGCAGCTTTGTTCATTTTTCAAGATTCCTTTGGCAGTTTGGTGACTTTTGTAGCTCTCTACAAATTTTATAATTTTTTTTTTAGTTCTGTGGAAAATGTCATGAGTATTTTGATAGGCATTACATTAAATCTGTAGAGTACTTTAGATAATATGACCATTTTAGCAGTATTGATTCTTCCAGTCCATGAACACCTGATATTTTCCCACTTTGTATCACTTTCAAACTCCATTTTCAACATTTTATAGTTTTCAGAATATAACTCTTTTGCCTGTTTAGTTGTTTATTCCTAGATATTTTATTCTTTTGATGTGATTTTTTTTGAAGGTAAAAGTTTATTTATTTTTTTTAATTTTTTAAAAAATTTTATTTTTAATTTATTTTACTTTACAATACCGTATTGGTTTTGCCATACATTGACGTGAATCCACCATGGGTGTATACATAAAGGAGATTCATTTCTTGCTTTCTCTTTATTATAGTTCATGATTAGATAAAAGCAGTGGACTTCTTTTTATTAATATTATATCCCACAACTTTACCGAATTTATTTATTAGTTCTAATAGTTAGTGGGTGGAGACTTTAGGGTTTTCTTTATAAAATATATCACCTGTAAATAGTGACAGTTTTACATCTTCCCTTCCAATTTGAATGGCTTTAATTTCTTTTTCCTTTCTGATTACTGTGACTGGAACTTCTAATTCTATAAAATAAAAGTGTAGTGATGGGCATCCATGTCTTGTTCTTAGATTTAGAGGAAGGCTTTCAGCTTTTCATCATTGAGAATGATGTAACCTGTTGGTTAGTCATAGTGGCCTTTATTATGTGAAATGTATTTCCTCTCTAACAACATTAATGAGAGTTTTTATCATGAATAGATGTTGAGTTTTGTCAAATGCTTTTTCTACCTCTGTTGAGTCAGTCATGCAATTTTTATTCTTGCTTTTGTTAATGCTAATATCATGTTATTTGATTTGCAAATATTAAACCATTCTGTTTCCCTGGAATAAATCCCACTTGATCAAGGTGTACTATATTTTTTAAATATATTGTTGGATTTAGTTTGTTAATATTTTGTTGAGGATTTTTGCCTCTATATTCATCAGAACTATTGGCTTACAATTTTATTTATTTGTTTATTTATTTGTAGTGTCTGTCTGGGTTTTGCTAATGGTAACCTAGTACAATGAACTGAAGTGGTCCATCTTCTTCAACCTTTTGGACTAGTTTGAAAAAGATACAAGTTAGATCTTCTTTATATGTTTTGCACAATTCCACAGTGAAACCAACTAGTTCTCAAGTTTTGTTTTTCAGGTGTTTTCTTTTTTTAAATGAGCTTTATTTATTTATTCTTTTTTTGTTTGTTTGTTTTTCTTTGCTGGATTTTCGCTGCTGCATGTAGGCATTCTCTAGATGAGGTGAATGGGGACTACTTTCCATTGTGATATGCAGGCATTACAGCACACAGGCTTTGGTAGCTGTGGCACACAAGTTCAGTAGTTTCAACTTACAGGTTTAGTTATCCCTCAGCATGTTGAATCTCCCTGGACCAAGGATTGAACCTGTCTCCCTGCATTGTCAGGTGGATTCTTAACCACTGGACCACAGGGAAATCCTGGGTGTTTTCTTTTTATTACAAATTCATTTTCTCTACCAGTGATTGATCTCTTTAGATTTCTATTTCTTACTGATTTTTTCTAGAAATGTGTCTGTTTCTTTTAGCTTGTCTAAATCATTGTCATATAGCTATTCATAGTATTATCTTATGAGTTTTTTTGTATCTAGAAGGAAATGGAAACCCACTCCAATATTCTTGCCTGGGAAATCCCATGGACAGAGGAACCTGGTGGGCTACAGTCCATGGGGTCACAAAGAGTTAGACATGACTGAGTGACTTCACTAGTATTGGTTACTATTTCTGCTCTTTCATTTTTTATTGTGTTTATTTGGGCCCTCTCTGTTTATTTTTTTGATGTGCCTCCCTGAAGCCTTATCCATTTTTTTATCTTTTTTGAAAATAAAATTATTGGGGATAATTGCATTACAATATTGTACTAGTTTATGCCATACATCAAAATGAATCAGCCACCGGTATGCATGCATCCCCTCCCACTGGAACCTCCCTCCTGTCTCCCACCCCATCCCACTCTTCTAGGTTGTCACAGAGCACTGGGTTGAGCTCTGTGAGTCACACAGCAGATCCCCACTGGCCATCTGTTTTACATGTGGTAATGTGTATGGCTTAGACTGGAAGGAGATCCAACAGTCCATTCTGAAGGAGATCAGTCCTGGGTGTTCATTGGAAGGACTGATGCTGAGGCTGAAACTCCAATACGTTGGCCAACTCATGCGAAGAGTTGACTCACTGGAAAAGACTCTGATGCTGGAAGGGATTGGGGGCAGGAGGAGAAGGGGACGACCGAGGATAAGATGGCTGGATGGCATCAACAACTCGATGGACATGAGTTTGAATGAACTCCGGGAGATGGTGATGGACAGGGAGGCCTGGCATGCTGCGATTCATGGGGTCGCAAAGAGTCGGACACGACTGAGCGACTGAACTGAACTGAACTGAATGTGTATGTTTCCATCCTACTCTCTCAATCCGTCCAACCCTCTCCTTCCCCACTGCATCTGCAAATCTGTTCTCTATGTCTGCATCTCCATCGCTGCCCTGTGGATAGATTTGTCAGTACCATCTTTCTAGAGTCCATGCACATGTGTTAATATGCAATATTTGTCTTTCTCTTTCTGACTTCCTTCACTCTGTACAGTAGGCTCAAGATCCATCCACTTCATTAGGACAGCTGGCTCTTGGTTTCATTCATCTTCTATGTATTTGTCTCTTTTTTATTTCCTCTCTTATCTTTATCATTTTCTTCCTTCTGCTGATTTCAGAATTTCTTTATTCTTATTTTTCTAATTCTTTAAAATGGAAGGATAGGTTGTTTATTTGACTTTTTTCTTATTTCTTAAGAAAAGTCTGTATTGCTATAATCTTCCCTCTTAAAACTGTCTTTGTTGCATCCCATAGATTTTGGATGTTTTGTTTCTATGTTTATTTGGCTTGTAGTATTTTCTTAATTCTTCTTCGATTTCTTCACCAACACTTTGTTTTTCTTTCTTTCTTTTTAAGTAAAATGCTATTTATTCTCTGTTTGTTCTTTTCTCTTATTTTTTCAACTAATTTCTTCTTTTGTACAATTGTGTTCAGAAAAAGTGCTTGGTATAATCTCTACTTTCTTAAACTTACTGACTGTGGCCTACTAACATGATATATTCTGGAGAATGTTCTACGTGTACTTGAAAAGAATGTGCTTTGTACTGTTTTGGGATGAAATTTCCTGTAAATATTTTTTAAGTTCGACTGTTCTATCGTGTTATTTAAGACCACTCTTGCCTTATTCATTTCTCTCTGTATGGTGTGTTCCCTGAAGTAAATTGGGTTTTACATCCTCTATTATTATTAATATATTATTGTTACATTTCCCCTTTATGGCATTTAATATTAGGTGCTCCTATATTGGGTGCATTGACTTCCACGATGGCTCAGGGGTAAAGAATCCACCTATGATGCAGGAAATGCAGCAGATGTGAGTTTGATCCCTGGGTTGAGAAGGTTCCCTGGAGGAGGAAATGGCAACCCACTCCAATATTCTTGACTGAAATATTCCATGGACAGAAGAGCCTGGTGGGCTGTTGTCCATGGGCTCGCAGAGTTAGACACAACTGAGCATTTACACATAGACAGGTTATTGGGTACACAGATGTTAACAAGTGCAACGTTCTCTTCTTGTATTATACCTTTATCATTATATAATGATTTTCTTTGTCTTTTGTTATAGGATTTATTTTTGTCTGTGTTGTGTGACATGAGTATAGCTATTTTTTAAATAAATTTATTTATTTTAATTGGAGGTTAATTACTTTACAATATTGTGTTGGTTTTGCCATACATCAACATATATCCACCACAGCTATACACGTGTTCCCCATCCTGAACACCCCTCCCTCCTCCCTGCCCATACCATCCCTCTGGGTTGTCCCAGTGCACCAGCCCCAAGCATCCAGTATCATGCCTTGAACCTGGGCTGGTGACTTATTTCATATATGTTATTATACATGTTTCAATGCCATTCTCCCAAATCATCCCACCCTCTCCCTCTCCCACAGAATCCAAAACTCTGTTCTATACATTTCTGTCTTTTTTGCTGTCTCTCATACAGGGTTATCATTACCATCTTTCTAAATTCCATATATATGTGTTAGTATACTGTATTAGTGTTTTTCTTTCTGGCTTACTTCATTCTGTATAATAGGTTCCCATTTCATCTACCTCATTAGAACTGATTCAGTTTTTGTTTTGTTTTTCAGGTACTTTCTTTTGCTCTTTCAGTTGAGATAAATTCTGTTTTCTCATTTTGCTAAACTTTCTTTGTCCCCTGGAAATTAGATTAAACAGTTTCCTATTCTGTTCTTGAAAAGTAGTACTTATATGGAGGTGTCTCTATACAGTCTGCATGTTCCCAGTCACTTTGGTGAGAGAGCTGGATTTGACATGAACATAGGTCATGTCTTTCTTTAGTTTGTCCTGGCAGGTATCCCATTAGTAGGAGGTAGGGCTGGAGGAGGAGATAAGGCTGGAGCAAGCTGTGAGCTGGGACTTTATTTCCACTCAGTGCTCTTCACCATCCTATTGGGATGAGGGTAGGTCCCTAGTTAAAAAGGTCCCTAGTTGAGGTAAGTCCCCAGAGCAGAAGTCCTGAGGATTAGTTCTGAGCTGGTGCTGTTTCCTTAAGTGTTTGATATCCCCTCTTTTGACACCAGCACTCTTGCCCTGAAGGGGAGCAGTTTCTGAAGGAAGAGGAGTCTGTGTAGGCTCTTGCTACAAGAGCTCTGGAAATCTTGTCACAGAGAAGAGTTTAGGGCTCCTTATGTGTTAAGTGCTGCAAATGCCTGCTGCTGCTATGCTTAGATGTCCCTTTGGGGCTATTTGCTACTATGTCTCTCAGACAAGGTTGTTCCCTATTCTTTTAGTCCTCTTTCCATTGTAGAACTGCAAAAAGTATGTGGGGCTGGAACGATTTCTCAGCTTAGGCTGGGCATGCTGAGGCAGGCTCAGGAAACCAGCTACCTGCAGTTTCAGTGCACCTGTCCACCACACTTAAGATAAGCAGGCCTTCACAAGCTTGTCCTAAGCAAAGTATCTGCTTGCCACTGCCGTCCTGGTAGTCTCACCACCCCTCCAACCAGCCAAGGGGCTTGTCTTCCCTGTGTTAGGCACCAGGACTGGAGTTCCTGATATATGCTTTGAACCACCCATTCCCAGGGAGGGTCTCCATGTAATCTCCCTTTTCCCTGAGTCATCTCCCTAGGGCACAGGTCTTGACCTAATCACTTATTTTCCCTTCCTACCTGATTTCTTTTTTTCAGCCTTGATTATACTGGAGTCTTTCCATTAGTTTCTTGATAGTTTTCTGTGACAGTTATTCCATATGCATATGTATTTTTGTTGTGTTTGTGGGAAAGGTGAGATTGAGTTCTATATCCTCCTACTCCACCATTTTGATCTCTTTCCTAAATATTTTAATGCTTTAATTCAAATAGGCAAAACTGGAATTCTATACTGTGAGATATACATTAGAAAATACATAACTAATTATCATAAGTATATTTGCTTAAAAATTCATTTCTTCTTTAATAATTTAGACCTTCACCATAGTCCGGAATTTCCCTCATAGCTCAGTTGGAAAAGAATCTGCTTGCAATGCAGGAGACTCCGGTTCGATTCCTGGGTCAGGAAAATCCCCTGGAGAAGGCATAGGCTACCCACTCCACTATTCTTGGGCTTCCCTTGTGGCTCAGCTGATAAAGACTCTGCCTGCAATGTGGGAGACGTGAGGTTGATCCCTGGGTTGGGAAGATTCCCTGGGTTGGGAAGATCCCCTGGAGAAGGGAAAGGCTACCCACTCCAGTATTCTGGCCTGGGGAAGTCCTTGGAGTCTCAGAGAGTCAGACAAGACTGAGAAACTTTCACTCACCATAGTCTAAATTACAAGAGTGCCTAGTAGGTGCCAGATATTTTATCAGAATCTTAAAATTAGTATACTACTATAGAATTGATTTAATTTTTAAAATAGATCATGTAAAAGTTGTGGGATCAATCTATATAAGCAAAAGAACATAATCTTATTTAAAATTTCCTGTCATTTTTCTAATTATTGGCTACTATCTATATAACTAAGGCCAAGAAAAAGTAAGTAGCAGCTGTAAATTGTTGCTTTGTTCATGATGCATTTTTTTCTAAAGTGATGCTGTGCTTTGCTAAATTGCTTTAGTTGAGTCTGATCATGTGAAACCCTATGAACTAAGTCCACCAGGCTCCTCTGTCCATGAGATTTTCCAAGTAAGAATATTGGAGTGGGTTGCCATGCCATCCTGTAGGGGATCTTCCTCACCCAAGAACTGAACTCATATCTCTATGTCTCCTGCATTGTTAGGTGGGTTATTAACCACTAGTGCCACCTGGGAAGCTTCCTAAAGTAGTACATTGAATAGTACTTTCTATGTAGAATAACTGTATAAAAGACTGAAATTATTTGTCAGATAATTTGCAAAATAGTTGCAATTTTATGTTGGAAAGAGTGACTTCTAATTTGTGTAGGGAAATTATACAGTAATATGTATCATGTTCAATATCAATAGAATACAATGTCTTTGGAAAATTGGATAAATCATTTTACACATCTGTCTACATGGGATCATGTATATGGGTCTAAAAAAGAGGAGCAAATTTAAAAACGTTTCTTGAGTCCACATGGAGGCAAAAAGCAATCTCCCCTGCAGGACTGTTTGGCTGAATGTCTTGTAGTGGAAACAGTCAAATGCCTTAGAAAGTTACTGAATTCTGTTTACAATTTAAAATTTAAAAAAAGGAACACTTGACTTTGGTTCTCAAATCAGGAGGATTATAATTTGCCAGATATGAGTTGGAATCTGAGTCTGTGCAATCTCAATTACCAGATTCATTCTTAAACTATGTTCCAAAAGGATCTACCATTGCTGAATCTGAAACATGACTTCAGGAACCTTGAATGTTTTTAATTAAGAAATGTTTTTTGAAATCAGTTTTGTTTGAGAAAGTGATTGTGCATGCATCCTCAGTTGTGTCTGATTCTTTTATGACCCCATGGACTGCAGCCCACCAGGCTTCTCTGTCCATGGGATTTTCCAAGCAAGAATACTGGAATGGGTTGCAATTCCCTTCTCCAGTAGTGTAAAGCTTAGTTTCTGATAATATTTTAAGAGATCAAATTAAATTTAAACTTATCAGGTTTAATTATTCAATGAAAAAGTATTAAATTATTTTCTGATTTCATTGAGTTTTGAATGATAATGTTTATGCAAGTTGGTTTTATTATGCATCAATGATTTAAAAAGCTTTAGTTCTTAATCCAAGTTAATGGGACATTTTCTGATATAGTCATATTGTCTCCCACATATTGTGACCTCCATTTTCCTAGATGAATTGCTTTTAAGATTGTTGAGGGATAGAAAATGACTATGGGAGAGTGATTCTGTAAACCAACTGTGGCTTTTCATAGACAGTAGTATACTTGTTCACATCCCATAACCACTCATCTCTTTTCATAGAGCTCATGTAGAGATTTATCAACATTATGACAACTCAGATGGGACTAGAAGCCATGAAGAGTCACATTAGAGAATTTAGAAAAAAAGTTAAACGTTGACTCATCCTATTTTAATATTTTATTCATGTATTTTTGAAGAATCTACACCTAGTCATAATAATATTTTAGTAGCCTTTGTTCCAGATGCACACACACAAAAAAATAGTATTGTGAATCTTAGGTCACAAACTAAAACTCACATATCATATATTTTTTAAAAATCATTTTTCTATTACTATTTCAAATGCTCATTCTTTTACATGGTAAAAACTTCATGTCAAACAGTTTGAGGATTCTCAGTTTTTGACTGGGGTAAATCCCACTGAACTTTGCAACCAAGGTCTTAGGAAAAACATTAAGAAGAAGAATGAGAAAGATTAATTAAATATGTACAAGGAAGAGTAAACACTAGGAAGGAATTAAAGGAAGCAGGCACTTTCTGATCCTGTAGGTTAATCCTGTCTATATTCCCCCACTCTATCCAAAGAGTATAATAGGTTCTTGCTTATTATTTGGGGCTTCCCTGGTGGCTCAGAGGTTAAAACGTCTGCCTGGAATGCGGGAGACCTGGGTTCGATCCCTGGGTTGGGAAGATCCCCTGGAGAAGGAAATGGCAACCCACTCCAGTACTCTTGCCTGGAGAATCCCATGGAGGGAGGAGCCTACAGTCCATTGCGTCGCAAAGAGTCGGACATGACTGAGTGACTTAAGCAGGCACTTTCTGATCCTGTAGGTTAGTCCTGTCTATATTCCCCTTGCTCTATCCAAAGAATATAATAAGGTTCTTGCTTATTATATATGGCTTGCTGTGCCATAGCCAAGCTTGGATACATAAGAAAACATTTACCTACTTCCACAATATATAAGACTTTTTCAGGGCTGACTTAGACCTTAATGCTGTGAAACAAGTCTCTTCTTCCTTCCCTCCTCCTCCTCCTCCTCTTCCTCTTCCTCTTCCTACTTCTCGATCTTTGCCAGTGCTCGAAGAGGAAAGAATCTGGGATCCTGCAACTTTTGGATCTCTAAATGTATCTAAGAATTAATATCATTCTTTTGGATTCTCATTCTAAACACTGAACAAGAAAACTTATAATATGTGCATTTTTGTAATGGTTGTAACATGCCAAAAAAATATGCCACTTCAAATCCATTGGTCAACTGTTGTTACAGTTTCCTGAGAAAATATTGATGCAAATATACTGAAAATGTATTTTACTTAGGTATCTTATAACTTCTTGTTTATCCCTTATAGCAGAAATCCCCCCCTCCCAATCTGGTCTGATGATCTGAGGTGGAGCTGATGTAATAATAATAGAAATAAAGTGCAAAATAAAATGTAGTGTACTTGAATCATTTTGAAACCATCACCACCCAAGTCTATGGAAAAATTGTCTTCCATGAAACCTGTCCATGCTACCTTAAGCATTGCATTATAGTTTTACAATATAAAGTAAAAATACTGGAAAGAAGAAGTTTTCCATGCTAAGGTTTACATTAGCATCTTTAGAAATTCCTGAAAATAGGCCATGTGTTTTATCAGTGATTCTCTAAGTACCTAGGAGTGAATCAGCATGATGTAGGGACCTGATAGTTATTAAAATTTAAAATTGAGAAACTTAATAAAAGTAGAAATTAAAATTGTCAAGCACTACCCCAGACCTAGCGCAAAAGAAATTCAGGGGGCAGGGCCCAGAAACTTAAGAATCGTACCAGATGATTCCAGTGGAGCTAATGTTTGAGAATCCACTATATTACTTTTTCTTTTTCTGTATGTATAACTATGCTTTTCTGTTTGTCTTCTATCTGGACATAAAGAAAAATGTACGAAAAATAATTTGTTTATGCACCATTGTCAAGAGAAGAGACATTTAATAAATTAATTTAACAGATAAAATTCTAATTAATATTATAACATGCTTAAAATGGATGCTTCTGTACCTTCATGCCTTCATTTTCTACTGCATTTTGAATTTTCTTTTTCATATGTCAGCTTTTATCCTTTTTTCTGATTTTTCTGATCATATTCCTTGAATTTTTCTTACACTTTGGCAGCACTCGAAGGCTGTGTAAAAGGAGAGGGTTTCTTTGTTTTTTGCCCAGCCAAATGATACTACTTAGTGACCTGGCACAATGGATTTCCCACAAGGAAATAAGTATCTGGACAGTCATGAAAAAGGAAGCATCTTGCATTTTCTTAATATCTAAGGATCACTATCATAAGTATTATTTATCACTGCATCTATAATATTTTTTATTATCCAACACAAATATGAAACCAGAATGCTTGACTTTTTTGATTTACTATTTTTTCTCATTAATTGTTCAGTAATGATTAATTTCTCTGTGCTTATGCATATGTGACACACATGCATGCACATGCATTACTATTTCTAAAATAAGTCAAGATAAAATCACCAAGTAACTAAATTTGTTATCATTTTATATGGTAAAAATAAATTCTCAATGGGATCTGGAGTGACTGAGCCATAAATAAATTAACTGAGGTTTGATGCATGCTGACTCTGCCATATTCTTTAATGGAACAGTTTCACTGAGACAGTGTTTTGAAAGGTGTTGAAAGCCTTGCTTTGCTAACTGGACACTGGGGTCCTAATGCAAGGACCAGGTGGTAGTGTTCTTCAGTCTCTATCTAACTCTGAGACTCCATGGACTACAGCACTCCAGGGTCCTCTGTCCCCAGGTGGTACTGAACAAATGCAAGGAAATGTACAATGATACCTAGATAAACACTTTGAATTGTAATATAATGGAAGCACAGTAAACATTTAGTATTTTTTGAATTAATAAATGAAAGTAAAAGTTGATGAAGATAAGATGCTTTGTGAACTGATAGAACTAAACCCATTGAATGAGAACTACCTGAAGTTTATTACATTTAATTTAAACATAAAAACACATACTATTAAGGATAATAATCATTAAAATTGTGACCTAGATCATCTCCCACAGTGGGCAGATTAAAAACAAAATAAAGCAAAACCCCAAATCATTGATTGTGTGACTAAGGGGTTACTTCTGTTTGGGTCGAGATTTATTTTATGATAGGATTTGTCCTTGTAACCAAACAAAGATAATATCAGTGTAAGAATTTTATATTTTTCACTACTGAAAAATTAAATATGCAGCAAAGAAATTATAAATATGAATTTTATAATTTAAAATGGTCTTAAATTAGTAGTTACTCTAAATCTTTCCTGCAGCAAGTCAGTGTGTAAATATACACAATTCCAGATTTAGAGGACTTTTTTAATGGATCATCTATCTTGTTTAATCATAACCTATCAGTAGTGAAAGTAATTCATTTTTAAACCTTTACTTTTAAGTTCTATTTGCATACCTACTAAGGTGTGTGTTCAGACAATCTTTCTGCATGTACCTTTAGTTATTTATTTCTGTGGATTGTGGGCTTATTCCAGTCTATTCTTCTTGCAATCTATTCTATGCCAGTCCAAATTTACATATTTTCCAACAAAATATTTGATGTTCTCTATTCTGACTACTCCTTCCTTTTATTGTATTCTTTCCTTTGATACAATTCTCTCTAATGTCTTGATGTGTGTCTAATGTCTAATGAACTGTTCTGTGTTCTCCTGAGAGAGAAGAGTGACAATGATTAGGAAATAATCTCAAAATTATTTCTTCTTTAGATTGAAATGCAAGCACTAAAATCACTAAATTTTAACATAAAATGGAAAGGGAGTATTTCTGCTTAACCTTTTCACACTTAATGAGAATCCTGCCATATAATTATATAATTATACTTGTTTGTGTGTGTGAGTGTGTGCATGTGTCTGTGTGTCTATATAAAATATTTTTTAATTTGGCTTTTCAGATTTAAAAAATCTATGTGGAAAAGATTTTTTAAATCTGAAAAACCAAATTACCCTGTGTTCTTAATCACTTTTTCACAGCATATGTTCTTTTTGTAAGCTCAATGAAAAGGAATCCACGATTGAGTATGTTTAGATAACACTGCTTATTTTATCTTGTCTTTGAGGATTAGAATTCACAATCACATAATAAAAGCTATAAGAAAATCTGTAGTAAATAAATAGATTTAAACTTTGTATTCTACATTTTTTTAATTTTCAGTGTTTTTTTGTTTTATTGATTAGAATGCTTCTCAAATTATCCAAATTTAGTGCACCAAATAGTTGAATCAGAAAAACAAAAAAACATGTACCCACACATAAACACATATTAT
Organism: Cephalophus harveyi; assembly: GCA_006410635.1. Classification (NCBI taxonomy): domain Eukaryota; kingdom Metazoa; phylum Chordata; class Mammalia; order Artiodactyla; family Bovidae; genus Cephalophus; species Cephalophus harveyi. The sequence continues at coordinate 15,060 of SJYT01029998.1, read as the reverse complement.
AGTCTCTCTTTGTCCTTCAAATCAGAGAACTTCAAAAAATTGTGTCTTATTAGGTAACAAGGTGATAACATCTCATTATACCACACAAAAATATAATTATAAGAATGTAAGTAATTCTAAGACAGAGGTATAAAGGCAGCAAAAATAAAACATGCAGTAGGTTTTCACAAGTGGAAAATAAATGTCAGAAAGATTTTCCAAGATTGTTACTTTTATTTTTTTAATATAAATTTATTTATATTAATTGGAGGTTAATTACTTTACAAAATTGTATTGGTTTTGCCATACCTCAACATGAATCCGCCATGGAGAAAAGCGAACCCTCTTACACTGTTGGTGGGAATGCAAACTAGATTGTTACTTTTAGTTACAGTGTAACAAATGGAAACAACCTCATATAAGATCCAGATATAGTACTGTTTCAAGTAAACTTTAGCCTTTTAATTTGATATTAATTAATATTTTCAAAAATTGACTGATAGAATTGTGGGTCTTTGGAAAGAGATGTGGAGAAGAAACATATTTCAAAGGAAATAAATTCTTAAATGTATTATCTCATTCTGGAGTTTACTAATAAATCATCCCAAAATATGCATCTGAAGAAAACTATTAATTGTCTGCCTTATGTTAGTAATTCATTCTCTGTCTTCTCCCACTGGAATGTAAGCTCCATCAGAGCAGATCATTTTTTTTTTTGTTTGTTTTATTCATAACCATATCCCTAGTGCCTAGACTACTTGTGGCAGATAAATTGCTTGCAACAATTGTTGAATCAATAAATTATTGTTATAAAGTAATAACAATGTATTGTTGACAAGTCTTTAAAATTTTTGACCTGTATGACTCTTCCTATTCAGTTTCTCACAAGTAGCTTGTGGACTTAGAGTTGAATCTCTGAAACTATGGTTTGAAATCATCAGCATGAAATCACCAAATTTTTTTTTTTAATGCCTACTTTTGTATCTTATTCCACACCTACTAAATCAGGCTCTTTCATGCTCAGGTCCAGGAATATGAAAAAAGTACCTATAGTGTTTCTTAGGCAAAACATTAATAAATATATAAAGAACTACAGGCTCTGACAACTTAACAAGACTTAGAGGAATGACACTCAAGTGCTTTTCTCCTACCTTTTGAGTGAACTAGATTCCCTTGTAGCCAGAACAGGCTTTTAGAGTAATGAAAGGACAGTAATAGGTGCTTTGTTCACACTTAGAAAAGTATTAATGAGTGATTGATTAGTTGGAATCTAAAGGCAGATTCCTTAATAACTTTTGACAAAATCTTTATGGAAAAAATATATGTGAAAATTGATTATCAAAAATAGTGTTATTTAGCTACAGTTCTAATACAGAATGGTGCATGCAAAAATTATTGACATCACTGTCAAACTACATACACCCAAGTTCTTATTGTTTCAAACACAGGCTTAAATTAAAGATAGTTGTATTTTTAGTGTTTCTATATTTTTGAATCTGTCTGCCATTAACTCTAGAGGAAAGGTGCTTAAGACTTTTTTCCTGAAATATATATATATATATATATATATATATATATATATTTTAATGCTAGGTGGTTTATTTTATTTGTTCAAGGACTCATCTTGCAAGCATTAAAGCAAGCATGTGCTTTGATTCTGGGAGCCCAGATTCACAGATTTAGGAAGACAAGGCAACTGTGCTCCATGTAGATGGATGCAAACTAAAGGCTCGTGGTTAATCAAACTGTAGTTTTAAGTTTCTACAGCCTTGCAGCCAGAAGTCACAGGTCCTTTTGGATGCCCCAGAGGGTATCTGCATTTTTCTTGAGTTGGGCAACCTCTTCATCCTTCAGCTTCTGGTTGATAACACTGGTTAACCCTTGAGCATTCAGGTTACATGGAAGGCTCAGGAAGACTTCTCAATGCCATACATGCCCTTCACCATTGTTGACACTGGGTGAATCCTGGATAGAATTTTCAACATGGATTCAATAAGATCAGCCACACTTAATCCAATAGCCCAGTTGGTATATCCTTTTAGCTTGATGACTTCATAGGCACTCTCAACCACCATCTTATGCACTTCCTTCCAATTTTCACTATCATTGTCTGTTCCCATTTCTGGATTCAGTTCCTGGAGAAAAACACCTGCCACATTCACTCCACTCCACACCGCAACGCTTGAGTCACCATGTTCCCCCAAAATCCATCCGTGGCAGCTGCTGGGATGAATGCCAAGTTTTTCAGCCATAAGATGGCGAAATCTAGCAGAATCCAGGTTACATCTACTCCCAATCACACGGTGCTTGGGTAATCCACTTAGTTTCCAGGTAACATATGTGAGAACATCCACTGGGTTGGAAACCACAATGATGATGCAGTCAGGACTGTACTTGACTATCTGAGGAATGATGAACTTGAAGACATTAACGTTCCTTTGCACCAAGTTCAGGCGGCTTTCCCCCTCTTGCTGGCGAACTCCTGCAGTTACCACCACCATCTTGGAATTGGCAGTGACAGAGTAATCTTTGTCTGCCGCAATTTTTGGTGTCTGAAGGAATAAGCTCCTATGCTGTAGGTCCATCATTTCTCCTTTATCTTCCAAAACATCCACAAGAGCAAGCTCATCAGTCAGAGACTTTCCCAGAATGCTGATGACACATGCCATACCAACTTGTCCAACACCCACTACAGTGATCTTATTGTTTGGGATTGCTTCCTCTTCTTCCACAACTGGTGCAATCAGTTTTTCCTTAAGAGTTTCCTTTGTGGCCAGGGGAGTGGAAGTTCTCCAGAGAGTGGTAAGGGCTGCACGAAGACAAAGTCAGCAGCGTGTGTCTCCTCTGGCGCAGGATCTGCAAGCCTGAAATATATTCTTATACTCTATATTATATCCTTTTCCACACTTCTGTAAGTTAAATTTTCACTGTACCAGCATTTATGGACTATATTAAGAGGGGAGACCAGAAAACAACTTTAGAGTATTCTGACTATATCCCCCTGAAGGGCATTAGTTGAAATTCAGATTTTTGTCACCTAAAGTCAGAATCAGGCTCCCCAACTGGCTCAGTGGTAAAGAATCTGCCTGCAAAGCAGGAGAAATGAGTTCACTCCCTGGGTTAAGAAGATTCTTTGAGGAAAAAATAGCAACCCACTCCAGTATTCTTGCCTGGAGAATTCCATGAACAGGGGAGCCTGGTGGGATACAGTCCATGGAGTCGCAAAGAGACACAACTTAATGACTAAACAACAAAAGTCAGGATTATCACCTTTAGCATTGTTAACATCGTGAGTCAGATAATTGCTGGAGGGGATGAAAGACTGTTGTGTGTGTTGTGGGATCCTTAGCAGCATCCTCAACCTTTACTCACTGTAGCACCCACCACTGCACACATGATGACAATCAAAAATGTCTTCAGACACTTCCCAGTGTCTTCTGGAGAGCACAATCATGACCATTGAAACATAATGATCTACAGGGATCTGGGGCTATGTTATTTCTAGAATATCACCTTAAGTGACATTAAATGAAATGATAGGAGCTTATGTCACCTTACATCATAAACCTGATTAGTTGAGCCCAAATTAATTGTCCATGAAGTTCCAGCAGTTGGGTTAAATATGAGTTTACTTGATTCCACCTATTAAGAAAGATGAGATCTAAGATCATATCTTCATATCATAGATTTGATTGGAGCATTGGTTGTTATTCAGTGAACACATTTTGTGCTGTTAGCCAAAGCAGGTAATGCAATAAGAGCTAGAGTTGTTCATCATCATTATGAATGTTGAAAGATCTGAATTACCCTACCCACACATAATTTCATCTAATTGTGTAATAACTGACAATGGCAATAAGGCAATGGCTGTAATCCAGCATGTTCTTGGAGAATTGTCATACTGACTATATGATGACATTGGCCTCAGTACCAGAAGTTTACAGACTAATGATAGAAGGGCACTTTTTATATTGTCACAGAGCAGAAACCATCATTAAAGAGAAATGCAGTACAAGTAGTACCACTCACAAGTTCCTGTAACGTAGCCATGATATCAAATTTGAAGCTAGGCATGCCTATATAAATGTTTCCAAATGTGCAGGGTGATTATAGTAGAATATTGCAACAGCTGCCAAATAGTAAACTCAAGTGTGAAATCACTGTATTTCAAAAATATATTTATGAAATGAGCCTTAGCATAGAAATGCTAGGAAAGACAAACCACCCTAATCTGATTTTTTTTTTTTTAGTAAATGGTTGGTTTTCTCTGAGTATAAACAGTACTCAGAGAGGTTAAGTGCCACAACAACAGAAACCAAAACTTGGAAAAAGCAGAAATAATTGCTAATTATGGGCTAGTCTCTTTATGCACTTGATACAAAAATATGTAAATCAACAGGTTATAATAACACAATATTAATACATATGCTGTTGATTTGCAACTTAATTTTTGGCTGAAAAAGTATTAGACACTTTGCTTGAGAGTTTATCTTGATAGAAGTTTATATCTTTACTAAATAGTGAAAAGTTAGAAAGTCAAAATGATATGATATACCTTAATAGTGTAGTCAAATACTCATATGGAATTTTGCATGTGCCTTCAACTCCCTGATAGCTCATTTGGTATAAGAATCTGCCTGCAATGCGGGAGACCCTGGTTCAGTTCGTGGGTCAGGAAGATCCCTTGGAGAAGGGATAGGCTACCCACTCCAGTGTTGTTAGGTTTCCCTTGTGGCTCAACAGGTAAAGAATCCGCCTGCAATGCAAGAGACCTGAGTTTGATGCCTGGGTTGGGAAGATCCCTTGGAGAAAGGAAAGTCTACCCACTCCAGTATTCTGGCCTGGAGAATTCCATGGACAGTCCATGGGGTCCCAAAGAGTTGGACACAACTGAGTTACTTTCACTTTCACTCACTTCACCTCAACTCCTCTATAACATAAAAAAAAAAAAAAACTTTGAAACTTTGTTGGATAATTTTAAGAAATTATTAACATTTATTATGATGAATGTTAAAAGTAGGGAGAAGGCGCAATGTAACAACAACAAAAAAGCAAGAGATTTAGACTTAGAAAATTGAGATACACATTTTGACTCCATTCTTAATTTAGGAACATGGTTTGTTTCAGTTTTATGATTTGATTTTTTCATTTGTAAAATTGAATTTTGCAAGGAATAAATATTATTAACTGGATATATCCATTTAAAGAACTTACTCCAAAATATGATGTATCATAAAAACACAGTTTATGATAATCCCATTCCTTTATTTTACTGCAAATAAGAGGATCGAGTCCTACTATTTCCTGCTGTATTTCACAGATTTGAAAATTGATGTGGGCAAGACCTTGCTGATAGGTGTAGGCATCTAGTACTGTAGCTGATATACAAGAATAAAATAGGTGTGATCACCTAACAAATTGGTATATTTTGGCAAAAAAGGCAAAACTCAATATTTAGATAGAGTGCTCACAGATTTAATGCATGTAATAAGAGTAGTAACTCACCAAACACAAGCTGTATGCCAGAGATGGTCTGAACAAAACCCTTTAATAGGGTTATGTTATTAAAATCTAGATTATTCTCTGAAGTAGGGACTTTTATTATTCCCTTTTTAACATTGAGGAAACTGAGGCAAAATTTTATCTAATATTTTATATCTAACATGTGAGAATCTGGGATTTAAACCCAGATAGGATAATTCCCACTCATTCTACCATGGTATATACTCTGTTCAGATTTTTATAAAGCTAAAATTCCCTCTCATGTTTGTAAAGGAACATTGCAAACATGTTCATTATGAACAATGTAAACAAAAATAGAAAATCACAAATAAATTTTAAAAAATTGCTTAGTCATGTCTGACTCTTTGCCACCCCATGGACTATACAGTCCATAGAATTCTCTGGGCCAGAATACTGGAGTGGGTAGTCTATTCCTTCTCCAGCAAATCTTTCTGACCCAGAGAACCAGGGTCTCCTACATTGTAGGCAGATTCTTTACCAACTGAGCTTATCAAGGAAGCCCTCTGCCCTCTCAAGTTTCTTAAGAAACATTGCAAACATGTTCAGTATGAACAATCTAAAGAAAAATAGAAAGTCACAAATAGAGGCCATTTTTTTATCCAGTCACTACATTTAAATGGATTATAATAAATACTGAATCCTGAGAAGGGTTATTTCTGAGTTGGTCATATGACAGGTTGAAACATTGATTTTGACTCTATACTGTTGGAGGGTTTGGGGATGGATCCTATTGAGACTGGTAGTTGGCTTTCAATGAAGACATCCCAAGAACTGTTTTGCATTTTTGTCATAACCTAATTGAATAGACATCTTGACATAAATATGGTGATTACATGATGAAACACTAAGTAGTGATATCTTCTCTGTTCCAATAATCAATTAACTTACATCTGTACTGCCTGCATGACAAACCTATTGAACTTACCAGTGGTTGCTTTAGACAAGGTCTTTCTTAACATTGAAATTGTGTAGTCATTACTTTCTATTATAAATTCATTGAATATTGATTAATGTCCAATGCCCAATGCAATACCAGGAAATGTGTAAAGTTTATTAAACCTTAAATATACTTTAAAGTGATAAATTCTTAATTCATTAATAAATTTAAAATAGCACTGGGAAAATTGCTTGATATAAGTTCATCAATAATGTCTGTTCCAAAGAAACCAGATATAATTATATTAAAAACTAATGATGTGCAACATATTTGCTACTTTTTGTAAAATTAATCTCTTAAATGCCTGAGACTCTAATATGAACAGAATTATTTGAAGAAGACAGCAAAGAAGCTACTGGAATTGATAAATCTGGTGTAATTTGGATTACTATAGATCTCCCTGGGGTAAAAAGTTTTTCTTGGGGTAAAAAATAACTGTATATAACTACTTTCTAAAGTTAAAATTTCACTCAGATTAGAAATAGTAATGATTTTGCTGATGTCATAATAACCTAGAAGTGAGATCTGTCTCTTCAGAAAAGAATAATACATTACTATCCAACCATGTATTGTCCTTTAAAGTTCTCCATACTATAAAATAATGAATATCATATAGGAATTTGAAAGAAATGTTTTTTTTTTTATTGTCTCATTTTCTTTCATCTGTAAGATATGTGTCAAAAGTGAAAATGATTTAATATAGAAGAAGAGTATGATGTTACCCTGTCAGGGTAGGAGATAACAATGCGTCCAGGTATACTTTTATGTAGAGAGTATGTTTGAGGGAAAGAAAGTAAACCAATTCAAGCAGAATTATTTTAAATACCTACACACACACACACACACACACAAAAGGCAACATCAACTAACTAGTCAGTGATTAAAGTATAGTATCTTCTATAACAGTATTTCAAAACTACAGCACTAATATTCAATTTAGGAGAAGACAATGGCACCCCACTCCAGTACACTTGCCTGTAAAATCCCATGAATGGAGAAGCCTGGAAGGCTGCAGTCCATGGGGTCGCTAAGAGTTGGACACGACTGAGCGACTTCACTTTCACTTTGCACTTTCATGCATTGGAGAAGGAAATAGCAACCCACTCCAGTGTTCTTGCCTGGAGAATCCCAGGGATGGGGGAGCCTAGTGGGCTGCCGTCTATGAGGTCGCACAGAGTCGAACACGACTGAAGTGACTTCAGTTCAGTTCAGTTCAGTCGCTTCAATTTAGCAAGTAATTTAAACAATGAATGTAGGTGGTCATATGTAGAATTGGGCTTCCCTGGTGGCTCAGAGGTTAAAGCGTCTGCCTCTAATGCGGGAGACCCAGGTTCGATCCCTGGGTCGGGAAGATCCCCTGGAGAAGGAAATGGCAATCCACTCCAGAATTCTTGCCTGGAGAATCCCACGGACGGAGAAGCCTAGTAGGTTACAGTCCATGGGGTCGCAAAGAGTCGGACACGACTAAGCGACTGAACTGAACTGAACTGAACTGAACTGTATATATAAAAACTTGATTTTCTTGCCTACATTACTGTTTGTAAACTGCTAATTATCAGGGCTTCCCTGGTAGCTCAGAGGTTAAAGTGTCTGCCTGCAATGTGAGAGACCTGGGTTCAATCCCAGGGTCAGGAAGATCCTCTGGAGAAAGAAATGAAAATCCACTCCAGTATTCTTGCTTGGAGAATCCCATGGGATGGAGGAGCCTTGTGGGCTACAGTCCACGGGGTCACAAAGAGTCAGACACAACTGAGCGAGCGACTTAACTTAAGCTACAGCTAACTCAAAAATTAGATAAGAGTAATAAGTTCTTTATTTTATGCAAAAGCATAAATACTATCAATCCTAAAGGAAATCAACCCTGAATATTCATTGGAAGGACTGATGCTGAAGTTGAAGCTCCAGTACTTTGGCCACCTGATGTGAAGAGCTAACGTTGGAAATGACCCAACTTATTGGAAAAAATACTCTGATGATGGAAAAGATTGAAGGCAAGAGAAGAAAAGGATGACAGAGGATGGGATGGTTGGATGGCATCACCGACTCAATGGGCATGAATTTGAGCAAATTCTGGGAGATATGAAGGATAGGGAAACCTGGCATGCTGCAATCCATGAGGTTGTAAAGAGCTGGACACAACTTAGTGATTGAACAACAATAAATCATTATTTTGGCTAATAATCCAATGTGAAGAACAAAGTGTGAATATTAAAAGTTGAGGTTTTTCTAAACTATGGTGATTATATTTTCTTTCATAAAATGTAGAAATGGTGGTTGGAAAACTTGCCTACACATTCATGATTATATAAATAAGCTCTTTTGTCTTGTTGTGAAGAAAACAATAGGAATAAATATGATAGATAAAGGCTTAATATGAACCTAACATCTGCTGGATCATCGAAAAAGCAAGAGAGTTCCAGAAAAACATCTATTTTTCTGTCCAGCAAAGATATAATGGAAACCTACCAAATTTAAATCTTACATTCTTTGCTAGATGATAGTTCCCCTTCAGGTCTAGTTTTGCTTTCCAAGTTTTTAGGCAAGAGAAGAAAAGGATGGTCAACTATACTTGTGGTCAACTATAGTACAAAAATATTAAATGGAAAATTACAAATATAAACAAAAAATAAACTTAAAATTTGGCTTCCCTGGTGGCTCAGACAGTAAAGTGTAAACCTACAATGCAGGAGATCTGGGTTTGATCCCTGGGTCAGGAAGATCGGCTGGAGAAGGAAATAGCAACCCATTCCAGTACTCTTGCCTGGAAAATCCCATGGACAGAGGAGCCTGGTAGGCTATAGTCCATGGGGTCACAGAGTCGTACACGACTGAATGACTTCACATGACATATATAAACTTAAAATTATGCACTGTTCTGATTCATATGATGAAATTTCACCTCATCCTACGTTATCCCTCTTGGCATGTGAATCATCGCTTTGTACAGCATACTCACACTGTGTATGCTCCCTACCTGTGAGTCACCAAGTAGCCATCTTGGCTACTTGGTCTACTCAGGTCATCAGTTCTACTGTTCCTTATACCACAGTGCTTGTGACCAAGTAACCCTTATTTTACTTTGTAGTGTCCCAGAATATCAAGAGTAGTGATGCAGACAATATGGATTCTCTCTTACTGTGCCTAATTTATAAACTAGACTTTATCCTAGGTATGTATGTGTCAGAAGCATATGTACTATCCGTCCAGTTCTGTACTGTCTGTGGTTACAGGCATCCGCTGGTGGTTTAGTCGCTAAGTCGTATCTGACTCTTGTGACCCCATGGACTGTAGCCTGCCAGGCTCATCTCTCCATGGGATTTCCTATGCAAGTATACTGGAGTGGTGGATTGTTTACCAGCTTGATCAGGGAAGCTTTCAGGCATCCACTGGAGTCCTTTAAATGTAACCGCTGCAGGTAAGGGAAGGCTACTGTATCATGCTGTCTTTCTCTTCTTGAACATTTAAAATTTAAATTCTCGCTAAATGCTAATACCAAATTCAGGTGAAAACAATCTTAAACTTTTGTATCTATGTTCAGACAACACAGACAACATAGTATCAATATATTCATAACAGTTTATCATAAGACATATATTACTTATTTATTGTGCTTGTGACATCATATTACACATTAGATTTAGTTTTCTTTATGGATGAGTATTTTAGGCATACTTTTTGATTACCAGGTAGGAATTTTTTAATTTATGAAAAGATTTTCCATCTCTGGACATCCAGAATGTAGTTTAAAATTTGAATTGATTCAGATCAATATATAAATATACCCTGATTTATAACAATGGTAATGCAGTGCCAAATAGGATATAGGATATTGTATACAGGATATTGCTGTTGTTGTTGTTTATTTTTGCTAATTTGAATTACCAACAAATAATTCAGGAGTGAATCAAATTTCACTGTGTATACTATCAGTAGATGGAATTGCAGTTTGGAAAACAGAAAAGACACTCAAATATAATTGTTTCTAATCACCAAAAGCATGTTCTCAGGTAGATTTCAGATTGTAAAGTTACTATATCTGAGAAGATACTTATTTTCCTCCAAAAAGTTAACACCTGTACCTTGTGGAATTAAATATTTATGGCTGGAGTATAATATGATAATAAGAGAAAAATTTAATAAAAAACACTATTATGTTCAAGTTATGATGTAACAAGTTGCTTTTAAATTTAATTTAACACAATAAATAATATGAATGAGTGTAAATATAGTATCATAAACAGTCCCTGCACATATTATGGCATGTGCTTACATGATATGTGCACATTAAATATAATGCATTTGTGTACTTTGTTTGCTATGCAAACAAATTATATATCAATATACATATTTTTTCTTGAATAAGTATAATCACATATTCGTGCTTTTCTGTGCATGTCCCTTCTTTTCCAAGTTAACAGTCTAATATATTTCCTCTGTGCACCTATTCCTAAGATTCTATATACATATATGAAGGCATTTTTACATAAACATTTATATAATATGCATATACTAGGTTTTGGAAAATGATCAGTTTTTTGCTTAAAAGATTAAATATACTAATTATGCTTTCTTTGTGATTTGATTACTTAATATATTTATCTTCAGTAGTGATATGGTATAGTTGTAACTCGCTTGTTATTGGCATATGGCACAAACATGTCATATGTTTCTCTATTATTCAGAATTCTTTATTTTGAAATGTTTTCTCCCTGAATCATGCTGCTGCTACTGCTGCTAAGTCGCTTCAGTCATGTCCGACTCTGTCCGACCCCATAGATGGTGGCCCAGCAGGCTCCCCCGTCCCTGGGATTCTCCAGGCAAGAACACTGGAGTGGGTTGCCATTTCCTTCTCCAGTGCATGAAAGTGAAAAGCGAAAGTGAAGTCACTCAGTTGTGTCCGACTCTTAGCGACCCAATGGACTGCAGCCTACCAGGCTCCTCTGTCCATGGGATTTTCCAGGCAAGAGTACTGGAGTGGGGTGCCATTGCCTTCTCGGTCCCTGAACCATAATATTTTTATATCCGGGGTACAGATTCTAAGGATAAGAACTGTTGAGATTTGATTAAAATAAATATATGTCTGTCTCTCTGTGTGTTACATACATTCTAAAACATAACAGAGGTTTTCAAAACTGAACTTGAAATTACTGTAACATTTCACATTTCTAGTAACAGTGAATGGAAGTACATTTCACTCTCCCATTTCTAAAATCAATGCACATTATAGCTTTTGTTTATTTTTTCTGGATTCATGTTTTAAGAAATAAATTCTTATTATTATAATTTTCATTTTCTAGGCTACTGGTAAGCTTATGTATGCTTTAATGTAATGTTGGCACTTTGATGTTCTTTTAAGAACACTTTCATAACCTTTGATCATTTTTCATCTGTTTTGTCTCATCGTTTTTTAGTCCTTTTTATATTATATGTGGTAATTCTTTGTCTAGTATCTGAATTAAAAATATTTTCTAGATATGTTGCTCTCCTATTGACTTTGTTTTAGGCCTTTTTCATCATGTAAATGTTTTAAGTTCCTGTATAATCAAATGAATCTTCTTATAGCATTTTAATGATTTATGTATGTGAGCATTTAATTCAATGTCTACGTAATATGTGTATGTTCATGAAAGTGAAGTCGCTCAGTCGTGTCTGACTCTTTATGACCCAATGGACTGTAGCCTACCAGCTTCCTCCCTCCATGGGATTCTCCAGGCGAGAGTACTGGAGTGGATTGCCATTTCCTTCTCCAAGGGATCTTCCCCACCCAGGGATCGAACCCGGGTCTCCCACATTCCAGGCAGACGCTTTAACCTCTGAACCACCAGAGAAGCCTGTATGTACATGACTTGCTTTAAATATAATTTAAAACAAAAATTTTGGAGGGATCATATTTTCTTATGTCTCAGGTACTTTTAACCAAGAACCTGAGAGTATAAAATGGATTTCTGTTTATTCATACTTTGTTTTATTGACCCTCAGTTTAATTTATATAGCAATCTTCACACACATGCCATATCTTTCTTCTTAAAGCTTTAGAGCTTTGTGTCTGTGAGGAATAGAATGTTTTTCATATTTCTATTCCTCTGTGCTTCTTTCTAAGATATAAGAAAGGATATGTTCAATATCATAATGATAGTTTTGTGTGTGAAATATTTTTGAATTTTCTGTTTACAATCATGCATTCAAAATCAAATTTTCTTATCTCTTTTTTAAATACTACAAAATATAACTAGGTTTTGTCTTGAAACTTGGCTGTGTTAGAGAAGACCTGTCTCTTATACACATCTAAGATACCAATTCAGTAGACTCTATTTATTGGATTTAATGTGTTGAGACATTGATTCTTTAAAAGGCTTATTATAGAAGATATTATACCTGATATGCATATATTAGAAGTTTTATATTTATGGGATTTATTTAAATAGATATTTCTAAGAAATCTCAGTGACCTCCAAAACCATTCAATATCACAGTAATTGAAATCTATGGAAACAGTGAGAGACTCTATTTTTGGGGGCTCCAAAATCACTGCAGATGGTGACTGCAGCCATGAAATTAAAAGATAGTTTCTCCTTGGAAGAAAAGCTATGAACAACCTAGACAGTATATTAAAATCAGAGACATCACTTTCAAACAAAGGTCCACCTAGTTAAAGCTATGGGTTTTCAAGTAGTCATGTATGGATGTGAGAATTGGACCATAAAGAAAGCTGAGTGCCAAAGAATTGATACTTTTGAACTGTGGTGTTAGAGAAGACTCTTGAGAGTCCATTGGACTGCAAGGATATCAAACCAGTCAGTCCTGAAGGGAGTCAGTCCTGAATATTCATTGGAAGGACTGATGCTGAAGGTGAAACTCCAGTACTTTGGCCATCTGATGTGACAAACTGACTTGTTGGAAAAGACCCTGATACTGGGAAAGATTGAAGGAAGGAGGAGAAGGGGACGACAGAGGATGAGATGGTTGGATGGCATCAGCGACTTGATGGACATGAGTTTGAGCAAGCACTGGGAGTTGATGGTGGACGGGGAAACCTGGCATGCTGCAGTCCATTGGTTGTCAAAGAACTGTATGCAACTAAGCGACTGAACTGAACTGATGCCCCAATCATGAGTGCAGAAGAAGCTGAAGTTGAATGATTCTATGAAGACCTACAAGACCTTCAAAAACTAAGAGGAAAAAAAGTAGTCCTTTTCATCATAGGGGACTGGAATGAAAAAGTAGGAAATCAAGAGATACATGGAATACCAGGTAAGTTTGGCCTTGGAATACAAAATGAAGCATGGCAAAGGCTAACAGAGTTTTGACAAGAGAACTCACTGATCATAGCAAACACCCTCTTCCAATAACACAAAAGATACCTCTACACGTGAGCATCACCAAATGTTCAGTATTGAAATCAGACTGATTATATTCTTTGCAGCCAAAGATGGAGAAGCTCTATACCATCGGCAAAAACAAGACCAGGACCTGACTGTGGCTGAGATCATGAACTCCTTATTGCCAAATTGAAGTTGCTCAGTTGTGTCCGACTCTTTGCAACCCCATGGACTGTAGCCAACCAGGCTCCTCCATCCATGGGATTTTCCAGGCAAAAATACTGGAGTGGGTTGCCATCTCCTTCTCAAGGAGATCTTCCTGAGCCAGGGATTTAACCCAGGTCTCCTACATTGTAGGCAGACACCTTACCATCTGAGATACCAGGGAAGTCCAAATTCAGACTTAAATTGAACAAAGTAGGGAAAATCACTAGCCCATTCATGTATTACCTAAATCAAATTTCTTACAACTATCTAATGGAAGTAATAAATAGATTCAAGAGACTAAATCTCATAGTCAGAGTCCTTGAAAAGCTATGGATGGAGGTTTATGACATTGTACAGGAAGCCTTGATCAAAACCATCCCCAAGAAAAAAGAAAAACAAAAAGGAAAAATGTTTGCCTGAGAAGGACCTTCAAAGAACTGAGAAAAGAAGAAAAGCAAAAGGCAAAGGAGAAAAGGAAACATATCCATCTCAATGGATGGAGTTCCAGAGAATCAAAAGGAGAGATAAGATAGCCTTCCTAAGAGAATGATGCAAATAAATAGATGGAAAAAATAGAATGGTAGCAACTAGAGATTTCTTCAGGAAAACTAGAGATACCAAGGGAAAACTTCATGCAAAGATGGGCACAATAGGGGTCAGAAATGTTGTGAACCTAACAGAAACAGAAGATTAAAAATAGGTGGCAAGACTACAGAGAAGAACTATACAAAAAAGATTTCAATGACCCAGATAACCTTGATGGTGTGATGACTCATTTAGAGCTAGAAATCCTGGAGTGTGAAGTCAAGTGGACCTTAGGAAGCATCACTATGAACAAAGCTAGTGGAGGTGATGAAATTACATCTGTGTCTCTTTTGCTATCTTGCATACACGGAACACGTGTATACCCGTGATGGATTCATGTTGATGTATGGCAAAACCAATACAATATTGTAAAGTAATTAGCCTCCAATTGAAATAAATACATTTAAATTTAGAAAAATGTAAAAAAATAATAAGCTGGTTTTAGAAAAGGCAGAGGAACCAGAGATCAAATTGCCAACATCCGCTGGATCATCAAAAAAGCAAGAGAGT
>SJYT01029976.1:515440-572453 GCA_006410635.1 Cephalophus harveyi | reverse complement strand
GCGCTTACTCCTTGGAAGAAAAGTTATGTCCAACCTAGATAGCATTTTCAAAAGCAGAGACATTACTTTGCCGACTAAGGTCCGTCTAGTCAAGGCTATGGTTTTTCCTGTGGTCATGTATGGATGTGAGAGTTGGACTGTGAAGAAGGCTGATCGCCGAAGAATTGATGCTTTTGAAGGGTGGTGGTGGAGAAGACTCTTAAGAGTCCCTTGGACTGCAAGGAGATCCAACCAGTCCATTCTGAAGATCAACCCTGGGATTTCTTTGGAAGGAATGATGCTAAAGCTGAAACTCCAGTACTTTGGCCACCTCATGCGAAGAGTTGACTCATTGGAAAAGACTCTGATGCTGGGAGGGATTGGGGACAGGAGGAGAAGGGGACGACCGAGGATGAGATGGCTGGATGGCATCACCGACTCGATGGACGTGAGTCTGAGTGAACTCCGGGAGTTGGTGATGGACAGGGAGGCCTGGCGTGCTGCGATTCATGGGGTCGCGGAGAGTCGGATACAACTGAACGACTGAACTGAACTGAAACGAATTTAATGCAACCAATTAATTCTAGGCCTTGGGGATACTGCTGTGAATTGAGGGGCCCCTTGAACTTGACTTCCCTGGTGGCTCAGATGGTAAAGCATCTGCCTGCAATACGGGAGACCCAGGTTCGATCCCTGGGTTGGGAAGATCTCCTGGAGAAGGAAATGGCAACCCACTCCAGGATTCCTGCTTGGAGAATCCCAGGGACAGAGGAGCCTGGTAGGCTGCAGTCCATGGGGTCGCAAAGAGTCGAACACTACTGAGTGACTTCACTCACTTTGAACTTTAGCAAGCCCATAGTTCAGATCAGGACGTGGGTAAGTCAGCAAGTAGATTGTGGGCTGTGGACTCTTAAAGGAGCAACAGGAACTAGTTCTGGTGGGAGAGGTGGGAAGTGTATCCGCCCCAGCAACGGCGAGAAGGCTGAAGTTTCCTCTCGCTAGGGGCGGGGTGGTGTTCTGGCAGAGTGCTATAAACCTGATTGCAGAATATTTTACCCTGAGGGAGAGGACAGAGATTTTAAGTTCTGGAGAGGCAACATGAGGTTTGCTTTTTAGGAGGCTTGCTTTGGGCTGCTGAGTTCAAGGCTGGAAAGGAAGAAGGGAGTGGGTTCCAAGTCTCAGCCCTGGCCTAGGTGTAGGTGAGGAGGCCGCTTTGGGGTGGGGGTGGGGGTGTAGGGACATAGGAGCTGCTTGGACTAGCGCCGGGCTCTTTGCACAGGTAGTTTCCCTCGGCCTCACTTTCCCACCCTTGCGGCTCATTCCCTTTTCTCAGTCTTCCCTCCTCCAGGCCTGCCCCAAGGCTTTCGGCCGGGCCTTCCCTCAGTCACCAGGTTGCGGGGTCAAAGCCGCGCCCACGAGCTCCCTACCCTGGGAGCTTCGGTGCCGTGCTCTCGGGCCCTCAGGCCCCGCCCCGCGCAGCTCGCTGGCCCCGCCCCGAGCACGGCCCTCCCGCTGGCCCCGCCCCGCGTCGCTCGCTGGCCCCGCCCCCGCGCACCAGCCCGCCCGCGCGCCTGGCCCGGGCGGCGCCGACGCGCTTGGCGGGAGATAGAAAAGTGTTTCTGCGAGCGCCGGCGGCGGCCGCAGTCCCTGTGAGCGGCGGCCGGACCTGTGGTCACGCTGACGCCTCGCCACGCGGCCCCGGGGCGCGGAGCGGCCGGAGCAGCTCGCACCCTGACCCCGGCCCGGCTCCCGCTCCGGGCTCGGCCGGCGGGCGGGCGAGCGCGGCGCGGCCCGGGCCGGGGGGATGTCGCGGCGGACGCGCGGGTGAGCGGAGCCGGCCGGCGGAGGGCCCTTCCCCCTCCCCAGGCGCCATCCTCCTCAGCCCCGAGCCCTGCCCGCGCCGCCACCCTCGCCGGGGCTCTTCCGATCCCGGCCGGGCGCGGTTGGGGTCGGCGGAAAACTCAGGTGTCCCGCGTCGCCCGACGCGGGGAGGCGCCGGGGGTGCGCGCGAAGCCGGGGAGCTCTCGGGGGCTCCTCGCTCGGCACCCCCGGGCCTGCTGGGCCTCGGAGCGGGGGCGGGCGGGTCTCCTGGGACCCAGGCCAAGCCTTGAATGATGTCATTTTGTCTCCCGCCTAATTGCGGGGTGGGGGTGGGACGGTGGTGTCAGCTGGAAGGGCTTTTACCGGGGAGGGAGGCGACCCCTGGAGAAGAAAAATGATTTTCGAAGTTGCGGTGAGTGGGAGGCCAAGGCCTGGAAGACGCTTGTCTTTCGAGCCTTTTGGGGGGCTCTGGTTTTGCCGGTGGGCATTTCTTAACATTCGGGGAAGCACGGAGCACTCCCGGCTCTCTCCCCTGACCTAGGAGGGTTGCTGGGGCCGGGAGGGACTTTTTGGTCCCTCACCACCTGGGCTCGGGGCCTTAGGGCGGTCTCGCTCCGGAGACCTTCTTCCTGTTCTACATGCGGGGGTTGGGGCAGCTGGGGTTGAATGCGAGGGGAAGAGAGACTGATCTGTGCCAGCAACCCCTGGGGCGGAGGCAAGAACTGCAGTCTCCATTTTACTTATCCCCCAGAGTTTGAGTGGCAGAGACAAGCCAGAAATCAGGTCTGTGGGTTCCATGTC
Source organism: Cephalophus harveyi (assembly GCA_006410635.1). NCBI lineage: Eukaryota > Metazoa > Chordata > Mammalia > Artiodactyla > Bovidae > Cephalophus > Cephalophus harveyi. The sequence goes on along the minus strand of SJYT01029976.1, from coordinate 569,852 downwards.
CCTGTCTTACACCTGTTCCTTGAGTGTCTGAGTTCTAGGCTTTTCAGCCAGTCTGGGAGTCACAGTACAGAACCACAAGGGGTTCTGACCTGTTCCCTCCCAGGATTCATGTATCCATCCCAGATAGCCTGAAATCCCGCTTCAGGTGGTGTTTGCCTTCACAGGCTTCTCAGCAAGGAAACATCTGATCCCTGGGAAGTCATCAGGCACAGGGTGTGTCTTCCTCAGGCCATGGTTTCTCAGGGCAGCTCCAATTCCCAGGAGTTATTTTCTGGGCTGGCGCCGGTCAGGCCCTGAATTTCTGGTTCAGGAAGTGTTCATTCCAGGCAACAAACCCAAAGCCCCTGACAACCCCCAGGTCTTCTACCATCTCTGCCCTGGGGCTCAGTGGAGGAATCCCAGCTCCCAGGTGAGGGATGGGTTCTGCACCCTGGAACCCCACAGGATTCAGTTTGATTCTTGGCCAGTTGCTGTAACTCTCTTCTGCACAGTGCCCTACTTCCTGCTCAGCTTCTGACTCACCCCAACTGGAGTAGAGCCCAGCACATGGAAGGCGTAGAAAGGGTGTGTGAGACCTCCACGTGGTTGCCACTACTGACTTAGCTTCTGCTTTTCCTGCTGGGATTATCAGACGACCTTCAGGTGCAGGTTAACGCCTGTGAGCTTCCTGTGTGTGCGTGCTAAGTCGCTTCAGTTGTGTCTGACTCTTTGCAACCTTATGGGCTGTAGCCTGCCAGATTCCTATGTCCATGAGATTTTCCAGGCAGGAATACTGGAGTGGGTTGCCATGCCCTCCAGGGGATCTGCCTGACCCAGGGATTGAACCTGTGTCTTTTATGTCTCCTGCGTTGGCAGGCGGGTTCTTTACTGCTAGGGCCACCTGGGAGCTCAGTTTTCACATCTATTAAATGGGAATAATGAGAATGCATGTGAAGTAGACAATCATTACTGTGATGGTGATATAAGTATATTAAACCTCATGGAATTGTCCCAGCCGTCTGAAGTACTGTCCCCATTAAGTAGAGTATTGGAGCTCCAGAGGGTGTTCACACAGAAATCACTTTGTCCTTGAAGGAACATTTGCTGAGCTTCTGTTAGAAGCTGGGTGTCAGAGAACCAAAGATAGTTTCTGTTAGAACAGAGGCCTGGGATCAGTTGATGTTAAAGCCAGCTTCTTTCTGTTATTAGTATCTTGTAGAATTTTTTTCCTCCTATTCTGAGATGATGGAGAACTCCATGAATTGGGTTGAGAATGACGAGACAAGGTTGAATTCCAGCTCCCGTGACTGGTGTTGGTGGGTTTAAACAGCATCTGTCCCTTCCTTACCTCATTCTAAAAGTTGACTTAAGTTAGCGTTTCTGATCAACTAAGAGGCAGCAGCTTTGCATGTTTATCAGTCAGTCATTCCTGTATCTGGCCATTTCCAGAGCAAACATTTCTTGAGGCATTTTGGTGCCATCCTCCAAAGGCAGATACGGAGGTGGAGGTGACCTCTGTCCCGGTTGTCAAGGAGATAGGCGTTTGCAACCTAAGGGCCTATGTTATGAGACAGGATTTCCAAGGTGCTGTGGGGAGTGTGGGAGTGACTAGGGAGATGCTGAGAAGGGGAAAGGAACGTGGCTGCAGAAGGAAATCCTCTTCCTTCTTTTGATACCTGACCTGTGCTTGGAGACTCATAGACTTTTCCTACGTAAAAATGCATGCCTGAGGAATGTCCCTGACAGGTCCACCTGAGTTGGGAGGGTGCTCCAGTGAGTCCCAGTCATCCCTGGGGGTGGATAGCGTGAACTTCATTTTTGTAAACATTAAACCACGTAAATAGGAAGATGTTGGAGTGACTTGGAAAATTACTTATTAGAAAATAAAAACATTCAGAATTCAAAGTTGCTTGCACTCTGATTTTTTGCTCCATAAATTAGGCCTGTGTGAAGGCAAGGATTGAGAAGGGGTATGCAAAAATGCACATAGTTACTGAGGTAGTATATTTTCTTTTTTAATATATATTTATTTGGCTACGCTGGGTCTTGGTTGTGGCACACGGAATCTCTAGGAACTCTCATCTGGAGTATGTGAGATCTAGTTCCCTGACCAGGGCTCAAACCAGACTCACTGCATTGAGAACATGGAGCCTTAGCCACTGGACGACCAAGGAAGTCCCTGAGATAATGTATTTTAAATGGTTTTCTCAGATAACCGATATTTCTTACAATCCTGGTGCATAATGATTACATACATCTTTGACTTTAATCCTTAAAATACCCATGCAAGTTAAAGTTTTGTTGCTGAAAAGGAAACATGAAATGGGTGTCTGGTGTTGAATATCCTAATATTCTTGGTGAAATCTTTTTTCTTTTAGCTTTTGAAATCATAAGGGTGTTAGTGAAAAGACAAGAATAAAGAAAACAATAGACCATAACTCTATTTCTTCTTTTAATATTTATTTTAATTTATTTCCTTGGCTGTGGTTGGTCTTAGTTGCCACGTGTGGGATTTAGTTCCCTGACAAAGGATCAAACCTGGACCGCCTGCATTGGGAGCTCAGAATCTTAGACATTGGACCACCAGGGAAATCCCCATAACCCCATTTCATCAAAAACTTTTTAGAAAGGTGGAGGGTGGAAGTACCCACATTTGTGCCCACCTCCCTGAAACCTTTCCCTCGAGGTCACTGGCCTCTGTCCACACTCTCTGTCCATCAGGTGGCAGCCCTTAGAGACGCATATCCTTGACCTTTGGCTTTTTTCCCCTGCAGTGAGGAGCTGGATGAGCTGCACTACCAGGACACAGATTCAGATGTGCCAGAGCAGAGAGACAGCAAGTGCAAGGTCAAATGGACCCAGGAGGAGGTAAGTGACACTGAGGGGCAGTTGCGGGGGATGGAAGTGATGGAAGCTGTGGGGCAGGTGGCGGGGGTAGGGGCAGATGGAACTGAACCTGGGGTGTGTCTGCCCCGACCAGTATGATGAAGGGGAGGCGCTGTTGAAGGAGGCCAGTGGGCCCTCTGTTTCTCCCTGATGCTTCTCAGCATTCCTGTACCCTGTCCGTGTTGACTCTGGGAGGGATGTGTCTCTGAGGAGCAGCAGTTGCTGTCTCTGGGAAGCTGGTGTGTTCTGTATCCTGAACTTTAATTGGGCTGCTTGTCCTGTAACTGCTGGGTGGTTTAGCCAAATCTGCCAACCCCTACTTTATTATCATTTAAAAAAATAATAATTGTATTGTGTCAGTAATACCAAGCTCTGAATTGATTTTCTTTTTATTCTTTAATCGTGTTTATGGAGTGTATATATATATGTAGTCAAATGCACCTTTTTAAAGTGGACAGTTCCATCACTTCTAATAAGTGCGTGTTACTTACATAAGTGCCATCTTGATTATCCCTGGACGTTCCCTTTGTGATTCATCTTTCCCAGCTCTGGGCAGTGGCCCATCCAGTCAGTGTCTCTGTGATCTTTTTGCGTGTTCTCAACTGTACTGTAAATGAATTCATAGAGCTATACTCTTTTGTTCTGGCTTCTTTTGTTTGGCGTAATGTTGTATGATTCAGTACTTGGTTCATTTTTTCTTGCTGAATAGTATTCTGTTGTATGGATAGCCCATGGTATGTTTCATTTGTTGATGGACATTTTGGCTGTTTACAGAATTTGCCTATTGAGGCTAGAGCTGCTATGAAGATTCTTGCCTAAGTATTTTTGAGGATTATGTTTTCATTTCTCTAGGCGGGATACTTAGGGATGTATCCCTAAGGGGTAGATACATGTTTAGTTTTATAGACTGTCAGGTCTTTTTGTAACTTGACTATACCATATTAAACTCCTATTGGCCTTATCTTTTTACTCTATCTCTGTTTTCCTGGATGTGTTTAGTTGTGAGTCTCTTTTCCCCCCACTTCCTCTTAACTTACTGTTTGAGTTGTGAAACACTCTTAAATCATAAAAGATTTTTCTTCACAGGAGTGCTAGGCCAGCCTTTTCTGTTTATCCCACTGTAGACCAGGGACTATATCCTGCTCTTGTGGTCTTAGGAGACCAGACAAGATGGGGTCCCTACCCCAGAGCCTCTCTCTCTGCCTGGGATGGAGAAATAAGACCACACACAAGGCCCGTGGACGTGCTGTGGCCATCGCAGCGCTGGCGGGACCGTCGTTCTTTATGGCCACCGTGGTGTCTCCTGCTTACACTAAGCCTCCTGGACCTAAGAGGTGCCTGTCATTGTCTTAAATGCCTTTAGAAGCTGAATTTACTGTTGTCTGAGAGGTTAAGGAACGCTTCATGGGTGAGGATTTGGAAATTCAGTGATCAGGGAGGTTTGCAAAATGGTGGGTAAGTCAGAACAGGAAAGGGGTTGTAGGTGGGAAAAGGCAAGTAGAGGGGCCCTGGTGTGGCTGGAGGGAAGGGTCCTTGAAGAGTTTTTGAAAAGGTTGATTTAGGGAAAGATGGAACAGAGTCCAAGGAGGAAGGCCTTGAAGCTTGGGCTCAGAGACGGAGGCTTGCTCAGCTGGCAGGGAGAAGCCAGTGACAATTTTTAAAGCAGATGAATGGTGTGACCGTAGCTTGGCTTCAGGGAGCTGGTCTGCTGGATGTGGGGTGGATAAGAGATCTGGGGCAGCCTGAGGCTGAGCAAGCAGGGCGGGGCGCTGCGTTGTTCAGACAGAAGATGGCTGGGGCGGAACGAGGGCAGGGCAGGTAAGAGTTGACAGGTGGAGGGGCCCACGAGGTCTGCCCACGGGATCCAGGAGGAATTGGAGGGGGGGAATTGTCCACCCCTGTTGTCAGGGAGGATAGTGGTGCTGGAGATGGACCCAGGGGACATGGGCAGAAGGCAGGGGTTGGCCTGACCAGGTGGGATGGGCAGCAAGGGAGGGGATGGTATCCGGAGCTGACTGTGTGGACGTGGGCTGGCCCCGCAACAGGATTTAGGGGGACTTTGTCCAGCTGGTGCTGGGCTGTGGCCAAGCTGCAGTTGAGGGTCTGGATGTCTGTGGTGGCCTTTTTTTTTCTCCTGCCCGGGAGAGAGAGTGTGTGAAAAAACACCTAATGTTAAACCATTGTAACTGTTCTTAAGTGTATGTTGAGTACATGACGCGTATTCTCACTGTGCAGCAGATCTTTGGAACTGTCATCTTGCAAAAAAAGCTGAATCATTAAACACTAATTTTCCCCATCCCCTCCCCCTAGCCCTTGGCAACCACTTTGTTTTACTTTCTGTTTTTGATTTCTTTTTTTATTTGGCTGCCCTGGTCTTTGTTGTAGCACATGGGATCATTTTTCAGGTGCCACATGCAGGATCATTAGTTGCAGCATTTGGAATCTAGTTTCCTGTCAGGGATTGAACCCAGGTCCCCTGCATTGGGAGCACAGTCTTAGCCACTGGACCACCAGAGAAGTCCCTGGTTTTTATTTTTGACTACTTTAGATTCTTCATATAAGTGGACTTAGACCGTCTCTGTCCTTTAGTGTCTGGCTTATTTTGCTTAGCATAATGTCCTCAAGGTTCATCCAGGTTGTAGCTTGTAACAGAATTTCCTTGTTTTGAGGCTGAATGATATTCCACTGTATGGATAATACTACATTTTCTTTGTATATATATACAGTTAAAAAAATTAGTTTGGGGGATTCCCTGGCCATCTAGTGGTTAGGACCCCAAGCTTTCACTGTGAGGGCTTCAGTTCAATCCCTGATGGGGGAACTGAGAACCTACAAGTTGCAGGGGGTAAAAATGGTCAGTTTGCTGGAGGAATATTTTACAAACAGCTACAACTGTTGAAGTACAATCCAATGAGTTTCAGTGGATGTGCTGCCGTGAAACTCACAGCACCACCACCTTGCTGGGTGTTTCCATCACCCCAGGCATCTCTTGCTCCCTGCTGTTCATTTCTTCCACCCACCAACCAACCCTGACCACAGACACCACTGACTATCTTTTTGTCCTTATAGCTTAGTTTACCTTTTCTAGAAGTTCCTGTGCACAGAATTAGGCAATGTGTACTCTTCTTATGTCTGACTTCTTTCTCTCATCCTAATGATACTGTGATTTTAATGTTGTTGCGTGAATCAGTAGTTTATATTCAGGAGAACGAATTTATGTTCAGGAGAATGTTCTAACAGATACTGTTTTTCCCTTCCAAGTTCCCACGTTTCCCTGTCTCCAGGGCTGGGCCACTGTCGCCTCTGGCCTGGATGCCTGTAATGGCCTCCTCTCCCTCCTGCCCTCCTGCAGCCCTTTCTCCTGCAGCTGCCACAGTGAAGTTCACAACAAGCACGTTGGACTGTGACCACCTGTCAGTGGTGATGCTTCAGTGCATCGGTGGCCTTGCGTGACGCAGAGGCCTGAGTCAACCCTGCGTGTGGTCTGGTGCCCGCCGCCCCCGCCCCCACCCCCAAATCCTCTTGCCTCCCTCCCTCCTGCTTCCTGCAGCCTAGCCTCACTAGAGTTCCTTGGAGCCTGTCCCTGGGATACCCCATAGGCCTCATTGTCCATCTCTCCATTCCTGTAGCACAGAGTGGCCCTCCTTTTGTTTGCAGGAGCCTTTGATTAGCGTCTGCTTCCCTCTAGACTTTAAGTCCCACAAGTTGAGCAGCTCTGATGCTGGTGTGCCTGGTGCGTAGTTAGATGATCACCTCATGACGTGAATGGATGAATGAGGCTGTTCTCTTCGTTGGAGGGAGGGTAGGTCTCAGTCCAGAGCAGCCGCTTTCTGCACGCGTGTGAGCTGAGCCCTCTGTCTTCCTGGCTTTGGCAGGACGAGCAGCTGAAGGCCCTGGTGAAGCAGTTTGGACAGCAAGACTGGAAGTTCCTGGCCAGCCACTTTCCCGTGAGTGCAGCCCCTCTGCCGCCTGCTCCCCTGGACAGGGAACCTGGGAGAGACTTGGTGTCAGGGAGAAGAAAGGGGAATTCCTTACCAGGCGCCCCCCCAGCTCTCCCAACAAAACAACCTTCCAGCCTCCTGAGGCCCTTTCTACCCAAACTGGAATCAGGGGCACCCTGATGTAAGCCTCCCCACGTGGCAGCCTCTGGGTGCCTGGGGGCCTTAGGCTCCATGATCATGCGTCATATCAGTGGCATATTTGCATTTCTTCCTGCAAGTCACTGACGAGTTGCCGCTCGGTTTCTCAACCATGAAACTGAACCTGAGAGGAAACGATGCTTGAGCAGGCTTCATGGTGAGGCCCCCGCAGAGCTGACTGGAGCCACCGTGTCCAGCACCTAGAGCCTCCTGGTGATGTGATGCGGGTCCCCCACCCCCAGCTCTGCAGGTGGCCGACAGGGAGGGGATGTGGCAGGAGCTACTGTTGGCTTTCCTGGCTCATCAGGCAGCTCGGGGTCACCAGACCCTTTGGCCCCATTCCTCACTCCCTGTCCTCTACAGAGTCTGAAACCTTCAGGGAAATAGCCCCTCTCGGAAGCAAGCGAGAATCCCTGATGTAGCTCACAGGCTGGCACAGGCTGTGGGCAGTGGCTCTGCACAGGAATCTGAGTTTGCCTGCTTCCATCCAGGCCCGCTTGTAGCAAAGGGAAGCACAGTGTCCTGGCCCATGGGTGTGTAGTGGGTGGTGGTTCTGGGAACGAGGCAGGGCCACAGGCCAGGAGTTCTCAAGGATCCCTGTCCTCTTCCCAGAACCGCACGGACCAGCAGTGCCAGTACCGGTGGCTGAGGGTCTTGAATCCAGACCTCGTCAAAGGGCCATGGACCAAAGAGGAGGACCAGAAGGTAACGCCTGGGCCTAGGCCTGCCACACCCTGGCATTCACGCACCCCGGGGGAGCAGGTCAGGGGACTGAGGATGACATCCCACTGGTGGGTGCTAGGGTGGGAAATGGGGGGTAGAGGGGTCCCGCTGGCCTCATGGTGTCTTTCCCCCAAGGTCATCGAGCTGGTCAAGAAGTACGGCACGAAGCAGTGGACGCTGATTGCCAAGCACCTGAAGGGCCGGCTGGGCAAGCAGTGCCGTGAGCGCTGGCACAACCACCTCAACCCCGAGGTGAAGAAGTCCTGCTGGACGGAGGAGGAGGACCGCATCATCTGTGAGGCCCACAAGGTGCTGGGCAACCGCTGGGCCGAGATCGCCAAGATGCTGCCGGGGAGGTGAGCCGCCCGCTGGGGCCAGGGCTGGTCAGGGCATCCCCTGGCCTTTGTGGGGATGTTCAAGGCCTAGTCCAATTTCTCTGGCGTTGTTCACTTTCCCTAGAAGAAGAGGCCTTCAGATTCTTGCCTCGGGCGGTACAGGAACCTGGCTACTGGGAGACTGGAGCGGGGTGGGGCGGGCCTGGGGGCCTCCTGTTTACTGTGCAGGTTCTCATCTGGTCCCACTTTTGGCTTCGTGCCCTGGCCATGGTTGCATGCGTGCTAAGTTGCTTAAGTCATGTCCTGACTCTTTACGAGCCCATGGACTGTAGCCCACCACGTTTCTCTGTCCATGGAATTCTCTAGGCAAGAATACTGGAGTGGGTTGCCGTGCCCTCCTCCAGGGGATCTTCCCGACCCAGGGATCAAACCCATGTCTCTTGGATCCTCCTGCACTGGCAGGCAAGTTCCTCACCACTGCGACACCTGAGAAGTCACGTGGCCTGGGTTACCTGGTCTTTTTTTTTTTTTTAATAAAAGAGAATAAGTCTCTTTCCTCCTGTCTGTGAGATCAGAGCCAGGATCTGGACGTCCAAAGCACTGCTCTGTTTTCACTCTACTCCTCACTGGGCCTGGCCGCTCCAAGCGCTGGGTCTCTCGAGGTTCTGCAGGGAGAACTGGAACAACTTGGGACTTGGGCTGCAGTCTTGCCAGATCTTCCAGGGTCAACTCCAGTCTCCTGAGTTGCTTCCTACAGTTGCTTCTGAAAACCGTAAAAATCTCTTATTCACCACTACCATCTACCCTGCTCTCTTGTCTGTGTACTTTTGTGTGTGTGTGTGTGCTTTGACCACCCCATATAGCACGCAAGATCATCGTAGTTCCCTGACCAGGGATTAAACCCATGTGCCCTGCCTCAGGAATGCTGCATCCTAATCATTAGCCTTGTCCATGTGCATTTCTACTTTGCTTTATTTTTAATCTTTTCTTTACGATGGCATTGTGGTGCCAGGGTAAATGGCATGGAGGGAAAGGAGATAGAATACCAGATGGCCTGTTTTCCCTGGAGTCTGAAATCATCTGTTTCCAAACTCAGACCTGAGTGTGTTAATCCTTTTGGTGCTTCCTCTAACCCTTGGATTGGAGACTCTTCCCCGTGTGGCCAGCCTGACCTGGATGATGCCACAGCCTCACCTTGATCCGCAGTCACCCTCGCTCACCTGTCAGGCTTTGCACTCCTCTGCTCTCCTCCCAGCCACAGACACGGAGCCTGGACACCCCCTGCCTGGTGCCCACTGTGTAGCCAGCTCGCTCTCACCCTTTGGTTTTTGGTGGGGAATGTTGTTTCCTCGGGGAAGGTTGGTCTGTCCTTCCCGCCTGTGGTGAGTCCCTGGCCACCTCCCCGTAGTGCCCAGATCCTCCTCTGAGACTGGTGGCTCAGTCAAGCTGTTATTCTGGTGGAGAAGCACTCAGCTCAGAGCCCCAAAGAAGGCACTGTCTCTGGGTGTCACGCTTGTGCACTGCTGTGACCCGTGCGCGCGGGGGCTGCTCACGCCGACGCCGACGTGTGCTTCCACAGTCCGTGCTTCCCTGTGCCTTGCCCTGCTCTCCACTCCTGCTCCTCTGCTGCTCTGTCCTGCTCCCCTGCGCACCCGTCGGCCGCTCTCCGTCCACACTTCCCTGCGCTCCTGTGCCACCGTGCTACCCGCCCTGCTTCCGTGTCACTCCTCTGACTTACGCGACTATACGTGTTTGCTCTTTAATCTTTAACAAGTGATGAAGGAGGAAGTGATCTGATTCTCCAGATTAGAAAGCCAAGGCTCCGAGTAGTCAGCACGGGACCCTGTGTTCTCTTGCTCTGCCCTTTCTGGCCATTTTCTATCTATGGGAGGTGATCAGGGCTCATGCTTGAGATCCCTGAGCCTCAGGACATGGGCCAGCAGCTGGCAGCTTGCTTCCAGTTTCTACAGATGCCCGGGGAGCCGGGAAGGGTCTGAGAGTTGCCAGAAGACTTCAGTGTTAGGATTTTTACCCTGTCGGCTGAATAAGATGTTTGCTTACTTCGCAGAGGTGTGTGGAAATACTCCATAAATCATGCCAGGCTACAGGCATGTCAGGCTTCATCTTAGAGCCCTTAGAGGTCCTCAGGTTGAACCCTCCTTGACAGAAACCGGTGCTCAGCTCAGGGAGGCTAATTATGCACCCGGTGGGGTGTGGGCCACCGGGCTGGGGTCAAAGGTCCCGTTGGCCCCTGCAGGACGGACAATGCTGTGAAGAATCACTGGAACTCCACTATCAAGAGGAAGGTGGACACGGGGGGCTTCCTGAGTGAGTCCAGAGACAGCAAGCCCCCCATGTACTTGCTGCTGGAGCTGGAGGACAAGGACAGCCGCCAGAGTGCCCCCTCCTCAGAAGGCCTGGTGAGCAGTGGGCAGTGGAGCTCGGGAGGGCTTGGCCACTGCGCTTGGGGCACTTGGGTGGGTCGGCTTGATTTCACGTGTATCTGATGCCATCCCATCAACACCTGCTCCTCCCTTTTCACCCGTTCCCTCGGCTGTTCTTTGATCCTGCGGGAGGGTCTCTGTGGCCCCATGTCTCTCACGAGGGCCTTTCCCTGTGACACCTGTGTCCACGCTTGGCACTCACCTCCCCACAGATGCAGGATGCAGAAGCCAGTGTCAGGGAGGGTCAGGCGGGGAGGTCTTCAGCCTCCCCCTTTCATCATCAACGGCTTGCTTCCCACCTGCAGTTCTCTCCAGCTTTTTCATAGAAAAAACATATGTGTACTTTAAAATCAGATGTGTCAAGGTGCAGTCACAGTAAAATTCGTCAGTTCCTGTGGAGGTCAGGACCGAGACGGTCATGTCGCCACCACCGCAGTCAGAATGCAGAATGTCCCAGTCACCTCCCAGGCTCTTGTGCCCCTTTCAGCCCAGAATTTCCCATCCTCAGTCCCTGGCACCCTTCATCAGTTTTTTTAAATCTCTGTAATTTTCGAAAAAGTCATATAAATGAAATCATATGGTGTCACTTTTATAGTTGTTAACATCTCACATCCCTTATGGCTCAGCTGGTAAAGAATCCGCCTGCAGTGCGGGAGACCTGGGTTGGGAAGATCCCCTGGAGAAAGGCTACCCACTCCAGTGTTCTGGCCTGGAGAATTCCATGGACTGTGTAATCTGTGGGGTAGCAAAGGGTTGGACACAACTGAGCGACTTTCACATCCTACACCCTAGGGCACACTTTTTTAAAAAAAATTGAAGTTTCAGTTAAGTCGCTCAGTCGTGTCCAGCTCTTTGCGACCCCATGGACTGCAGCACGCCAGGCCTCCTTGTCCATCACCGCCTCCCGGAGTTTGCTCCAGCTCGCATCCATCGAGTCGGTGACGCCGTCCCGCCGACTCGCCCTCTGCTGCCCCCTCCCCTGCCTTGGCAGTAAGTATTGGCATGTGCGTTAAACAGCACATCCGTTCTCTCTGGAAGCTGAGATTTATAGGCTCAGCCTTGCGCCTTACAGGCTTGTTTCTAACCCTACAATGATCATTGTATTATTTTTGAAGCATGGAAAAAATTTATAATTGCAAGCATTGACCAGTGAGGTAAATCCCATACACACAGAAAAGGTGAGTGTTTTCTGGCAGGCAATCTAGCAAAATGCATTCAAATTTTTAAATGTGTCTACCTACCTCAAGGAACTTCTTAAGAAAGAAGTGAGCAAATGAGCAGTGATTTAGTTACAAGGACAGTCAGTAAAGTTCTGTTTCTAACAACAAAAAGTCAGATGTTAACCTTAGTTAAATAAATTACCAGCATAATAGAATCATTAAAATAACAGTGGAGAGGAATGGGTGAGGCTGGACCTGTGAGGTCCAGATCCAGGTCTAGGCACCCCCTTGGGCCAGCAGGGCCAGCCCCCTCGCCCCCCCACCACACATCAGGGGGTGTCTTCAGTTCAGTTCAGTCGCCCAGTCCTATCTGACTCTTTGCAACCGCTTGGACTGCAGCACACCAGGCTTCCCTGTCCATCACCAGCTCTTGGAGCTTTTTCAAACTCACGTCCATTGAGTCAGTGATGCCATCCAACCATCTCATCCTCTGTCGTCCCCTTCTCCTTCCGCCTCAATTTTTCCTAGCATCAGGGTCTTTTCAAATGAGTCAGTACCTCGCATCAGGTGGCCAAAGTATTGGAGTTTCAGCTTCAGCATCAGTCCTTCCATTGAATATTCAGGACTGATTTCCTTTAGGATGGACTGGTTGGATCTTGCTGTCTTACAAATGGGCTTCCCTGATGGCGCAGTGGATAAAGAATCTACTCGCAATACAGGAGACATAGGAAATGTAGGTTTGATCCCTGTGTCAGGAAGTACCCCTGGAGGAGGAAATGGCAACCCACTCCAGTATTCTTGCCTGGGAAATCCCATGAACAGAGGAGCCTGGTAGACTCTAGTCCATGGGGTCACGAGAGTCAGACGTAACTTAGCGACTAAACCGCCCGTTTTACAGACATCGTTTTCTCCTCCTGTCTTCCCCTGTCGTTATGTGTGTGCAGGCCTTTGCCTCATCCTTGAATCGGTCATGCCATCTGTCATGTCTTGTCTTGATGAGCATCTCGTCTCCATGTATGCTGCAGTGGACATCACTGCTCACATTCCTTGTACACGTGCCTTTTTATGTGGGGGAATGCTTAGTCGAAGTGTAGACATTTGAAATTTTCACAAAGTGAAAAGTGAAAGTCACTCAACTGTGTCCAACTCTTTGTGACCCCATGAATATATATAGTCCGTGGACTTCTCCAGGCCAGAATACTGCAGTGGGTAGCCTTTCCCTTCCCCAGGGGATCTTCCCGACCCAGGGATTAAACTCAAGTCTGCTGCATTACAAGCGGATCCTTTACCAGCTGAGCCCCAAGGGAAGCAAATTTTCATAAGGCATTGCTGGATTCCCACTCAAAGGGCAATGCCATTCTGCTATAGCAGAAAGTGGAGCTGCCTGTTTTCCCACACTGGGTCACAGCTGGCTCAGATTTTACACAATGTCTTTGCCAGTCTTATGAGCAGCTGTGCAGTATCATTGCTTCACTTGCATTTCTTTTACTAGTGAGGTTGACCATTTTCTCTTTTTTTAATGTTTTTTTTTTTTAATTCTACTTTAGCCATACTGTGCAGCGTACAAGATCTTAGTTCCCCAACCAGGGACTGAGCTTCTGCCCTGCACTGGGAGAGCAGTCTGAGCCCCTGGGAGCCTCACGTGTGCTGGGTTCACGGCTCCTCAGGCCGTCAGGTCGACATGTCAAAGCTTGTTTCCAGATTCTTCCAGGGGAGCTGTTGCCACAAACGATCTTCCTCTATTTCTTTTTTCTTTTCCTGTCACAAAATTAGTATCCACTCCTTTTTCAAACCTTCGTTTTGAAATAATATTAAACATACAAAAAAGTTATAAGAAGAGTCTCCTATACCCTTTACTGGGTTCATTAATTTTTAACATTGGTCAGATTTGCTTTATCTTTCTCTATGTGCATATATATTTTTTAACCTGAGTTATGTGAGAGTTGGTTCCATACATTGTGCCTTTTATCCCTTAATACTTGAGTTGTATTTCCTAAGAATAAGGACACACTTGGAATTTAACTACTGTAGGAATTTTAACTAATCTTCCATCCAGATTCCATTTTGTTCCTGCCCATGATCCAGTCCAGGGTTAGACACGGTTTTGTTGTCCTTTCATCCACTTTAGCCTTTCATGGTACTGACACTTTTGAAGTATACGGTTAGGCTTTGTGGTTGTTGAGCTGCTGAGTTGTGTCTGAATCTACGACCCCATGGACTAGCACGCCAGGCTTTCCTGCCTTCACTGTCCCAGAATCTGCTCAAGTTCATGTCTGTTGAGTCGGTGATGCCATCCAACCATCTCATCCTCTGCTGCCCCCTTCTCTTCTTGCCCTCAATCTTCCCCAGCATCAGTGAACTGTATCTTCGCATCAGGTGGGCAAAGTATTGGAGCTTCAGCTTCTCTATCAGTCAGTCCTTCCAATGAAAATTCAGGGTTGCTTTCCTTTAGGATTGACTAGTTTGATCTCCTTGCTGTTCAGAGGACTCCCAAGAGTCTTCTCTAACTCCACAGTTCAAAAGCATCATTTCTTCAGCACTCAGCCTTCTTTATGGTCCAACTCTCACATCCATACCTGACTACTGGAAAAACTATGTTTTTGACTAGACGGACCTTTGTCGGAAAAGTGATGTCTCTGCTCAGTTATGTTATAGACCGTCTTTTAATTTGGGTTCACTTGAGTTTCCTTATCAAGTGCTAAGGTTGATAGACTTCTGATAAGGTTCAGATGGTGCATTTTTGCTGAAACATGGCACAGTTTGTGTCTCATAATGAGAAACTCAAACTGCATGCCCTGTGTCCCCAGGGAAGTATGACCAGCTGGCCCCCGGCATTCCCTGCCCTGAAGGAAGAGGAGAGCAGCGAGGAGGAGGCCGCAGCGGCCGCCCCCACCCAGGAGCAGGAGCCCGTCCCCGCGGAGCTGGACGGAGTGCGGACCCCAGAGCCCCTGGAGGACTTCCCCAAGCGTGAAGACCAGGAAGGCTCCTCGCCGGAGACCAGCCTGCCCTACAAGTGGGTGGTGGAGGCTGCCAACCTCCTTATCCCGGCTGTGGAGTCCGGCCTCTCGGAAGCCCTGGACTTGATCGAGTCGGTAATGTTGGTTGAGGGACTTCCCGGTAGGCCCTGAGCACCCCTGTCGGGGAGCACTCGTTCCCCTAGACAGACGTCCTTCCGTCTGCTCATCATCTTGCTCACGTGGCTGAGCCAATACTGAGCGCCCAGCCAGGGCCTGGCAGCCCCAAGAGAGTGGCTGTGCCATCCCTGTCTTCAGGGAGCTCCTGACTCACTCATAAAGCCTGGGGTGGTGGGGCATGCTCCCCAGCGGAAGTGGGGGACCGAGTCCTCGGGGGATGGGGAGAGTGTGGTGTTCAAAGCGGCACCAGAGCACTGATGTTTGTGGTAGCGTCAGCGGTCGGGTTTCCTGGGGAGGACCCCGGGAAGGGCGGGGGTTTGGGGCTGCGGCGGTGAGTGCGTCCCGGTTACTCAGGGAGAGCCACCCTGGCTGTGGGCTGTGCCCCCTGGGGAGGGGCTCTGGGGGGCTGGTGCGCTCCTTGGTGTGACTTCACAGCTCTGTCCACCAGGCCTGAAGTGTGGAGTGGGTTTCAGGAGGTGGTGGGCAAGAGGCTGGTGACTGGAGGGGGCAGAGGTGTTCAGTGGGCAGCACCCACACAAGCCTTGCCACTTAGGCTTCCTCTTATTAGCTGAGAATAATGATGCTGTTCATTGAACATCTGCTAAATGTCAGGCTGTGGGCTTAACGTGTAGTCCACATGGTATCTTGGGAGGGGTGTCTTTTCTGTGTTTTTGTAGATGAGGCTCAGAGAGATCAGATGGTGTACCCAAGGTCACACAGTGAGTAAGGGGCTGAGGTCTCAACCATCGTGCCCAGTGTCCTGCCCAGTGAGGGCTTAGACTGTGAAGTCGGTCTCAGGGGGCTGCCTGCTCAGACCCTCTGGCTCTGGGTTTCCCCTCTTGCCACAGTGGCAGGAACTCTGGTGTCTCCTCCACCAGAGTGGATCAGAGTTAGCTGTGTGTGTCGGTCTGTTCAGCAGACTACCCCAGGGCCACCGAGGGCCAGCTGAGGTGAGCGCTGCCCGCCCTGCTGGAGCCTCACCGGGTTGCCTCGGGCCATCCTCAGACTCCTCTCAGGCACCTGTCACGTCGCAGTCCTGGGGCTCCTTCTGTGATGACGGTTTTAACTCCGGAGTGCCTGCCACGCGCCGGGCTCGCTGCTTGCTGCCTCTCTATGCTCTCAGTCCTTTAACAGCCTGTGAAGGGGGTTGGGTGGTGGACTCAGCTCAAGCTCAGACAGGTTAGGAGGCTTATCCAGAGTCACAGCAGCTGGTGAGTGCTGAGCTCGGGCTGACTCCCCGAAGACCTTCAGCGACTGGTGGGGGGTCACAGTAGCCGCAGAAACACTGCCATCATCCCCCGGGTCAGTCTTTGGCCCCTGTGCTTGGGCCTGTTAGATGCCGTGAATTCCAGGGGCCCCTGCAAGGTTGGCGTTCCATGCTGGGAGGTGGTCCTGGAGTCAGCACTTCCCTGAGCTGCCCTCCACCCTCAGGAATGAACGTCCCAGGCTCCTGCGAGCCCCAGGGACCAGAAATCACCACTGGGGTTCCTGTCCATTCAGGGCCAGATGCCCAGGGACCAAAGTGGAGACTTTTGTCTCCAGAAGCCCTAGGGCAAGGTTGTCATTAACTGGACAAAGGCAGAAAGAACCCAAGCATTCTCTCAGAATTACTCTTAGGAACTTAGTGACCTTGGGAGGATCATACCCTCTCTGACTTGGCTGCCTTGGGTTGAGAGGGAGAGGGTAATACTCCCTCAGCAGGGTGGCTAGAGGGTGGATGCAGTTTAGCTGAAGCCGTGATGTACAGGCTCATGGAGCCCAGGGCCTTCATCCTGCTCATGGCCTTGGGCCCAGGTCTTCACTTCCAGGTGTCTGTCAAGAAGCACAGAAGGTTTATGTCCAAGATGTTCATAAAGAACATCTGTTTTTAATCTTTAAGAATTAGGAGGAACCCAAATGTCCAACAGAAGGGGACTGAGTAGTGTATATTCAAATGATAGAACATTTTGCAGCTGTAAGAATTATTATAAAAGTTAGTGTTTTTGCTATAACAACAACTAAAGTCTACTGACGGTAAACATGAAACTTTGGTAATAGAATGAGGTGCCTGCATTATTCCAGCTCTGCAGAAATTTTAAAGAAAAATTTAAAAAGAAAGCGAGATAGAAATGATTTGTATTAAAGTTAGGAACGTTGAAAATACTAAATATATAGGGACACATGTAAGTGTTAATTGATAAAGAATGCTTATAGATGGTCAATACTTAATTTCGGCAGTGGTTTCCTGCATGCGGGCAGAGGTTTGCCAGATAGACCTGGAGCTTTAGTGATAAGGTTTTATTTCTTAGGCTTCTTGATGGGCATATGAATTTTCTTTGTATTTTTCTCAGTGTTTTTTGTGTATCTTAATGCATAGCACTTTTTTTTTTTTAATAACAGCAAGCAGCCATGTGCATGATAGGATTTCAGTTATGTTTACAAATACAGATACACAGACATAGGAGAATCGTTGAGGAAAGGCAAGGAAGAGTTAAGGGTGATTGTCCCTGGGCTGTGGAATCGGGTTTTTTTGTTGGTGGTTGCGCTGCACGGCATGTGGGATCTTGGTTACTGAGCAGGGATCGAACCCGTGCCCCCTGCAGTGGAAGCGTGGAGCTTTAACCACGGGGCCGCCAGGGAGGTCCCTGTGGGATCATCCTTGACGCTCTGATATTTTCCAGTAGCACATGAGCCCTGTGGTTTATTGACCGCTGGGAAAGCCAGTTACTCCTAACCCGCCCCCGTCTCCGGGCAGGACCCTGATGCGTGGTGTGACCTGAGTAAGTTTGACCTCCCCGAGGAGCCGTCAGCCGAGGGCAGCCTCGTGGGCAGCCCAGGGCAGTCCCAAGCCTGGCAGCAGCAGCCCGTGCCTCCCCGGCCGGCTGCTGCTGCCGCGCCCAGCGTGACCGAGTACCGCCTGGACGGCCACACCATCTCCGACCTGAGCCGCAGCAGCCGGGGCGAGCTGATCCCCATCTCCCCCAGCACTGACGTGGGGGGCTCGGGCGTGGGCACACCGCCCTCCGTGCTCAAGCGGCAGAAGAAGCGGCGCGTCGCCCTGTCCCCCGTCACGGAGAACAGCGCCAGCCTGTCCTTCCTGGACTCCTGCAACAGCCTCACCCCGAAGAGCACGCCCGTCAAGGCCCTGCCCTTCTCGCCCTCCCAGGTGCGTGCACCCCACCCCAACTGCTCGCTGGGGGCGGGGGACGGCCCCTCGCTGCCCAGTACAGACCATCTTCTGGGTGTGCTATGTGCTAGGCCCTGTGCCCAGTGCTGGGGACGTGGGACCCCAAACCAGGTCTGGCCCTGCCCTTGTGAAGCTTAGGAAGACCATTTCAGAGCTACTTTTTTTTTTCCTTCTGAAAAGAAGCTGCTCTCAGACAGCCAGCCTGCTTTGCTTTAAGTTCACAGCCAGCAGCACATGGGGGTGGGAGATGGACTCCCGTCAGGCTGGCAAAAGGAGGACTGGGCGACGCCAAACCCAGGGTCCGCATGGGCCTGCATATCTGTCCTGGCCTTTGCTCTCCCGCCCTGAGCTCATCGCCTCGTCTGGTTTCCTTTGTCGTCCTGGCAGTTTTTGAACTTCTGGAATAAACAGGACACACTGGAACTGGAGAGCCCTTCGCTGACGTCCACCCCCGTGTGCAGCCAGAAGGTGGTGGTCACCACGCCGCTGCACCGGGACAAGACGCCCCTGCACCAGAAGCATGCTGCGTGAGTGCCGGGCCTGCCCCTGCACCCCCGGCAGAGACCAGCTCTCTGGGCGAGGGACGCCTTGGGAAAACACCTGGGACTCTTGTTTCATGAAGGCAGCCTCCTCCTGGTCATCACGCCTCCTTCGTCAGTGTAGTCTGGTGCTTCACTTTTGTTCTAATTCTTTTTTTTTTTCTTGTTTTGTTTTGGCCACACGGCTTGCGGGAACATAGTCCCCAACCAGGGATTGAACCTGTGCCCTCCGCAAAGTGCACAGTCCTAACCACTGGACCACTAAGGAATCCCTCTTTTTTATTTTTTTAATTTGGTGGTGTTCTAAATTCAGAGATTAGAAATGTGGAGAGTCCACCTTGCCACGGAAAATGTAATGTTTGCATCGCTTCTGTAAGTTCCGAGTGCAGATCCCCTGTGCTTGAGCAGCTCCACGGGAAGGACACCAGGCCCCCAGTTCTCTCCATTTTCTGGTGCTCAGGAGGGATGGCTGTGTTCCACCTTCAGGCCTGTTCAGGTGGCTTGCCTGCTTCTGTGGAGGTGCTTTCACAATAAGTTTCCTTCCTTGTATCATCATGACCCTTGAATTCCAGGTAGAGTTGCTTAACTGGTCTTCGGCTCGTTACGTTTGCTGGGTGGGGAAGAAGCATTGCTATTTATATTTCAGGAGTCAAGCTGTAAATCAGGGATCCGCTCAGGAATTTTAGTTCTCGTAATGATAGGTAATTTCAGATAAGCTGTATGGATCCCTTGATCAGAAATCAGTCTTTCAACAAGTGCTCTAAAATTTATCATAGATAGGCCTCGTGAGAGATGATTCTCCTGTCAAGTCAAAGTCTTGGTCTTCGAATCTAGGTTCTTAGACAGACAGCTGGCGCCACAAAAGGAGTAGCTCTCCTCCGGAGAGACGGGGAGGCGTGTGGCCGGCCTCGCCTGCCTCTCCTGCTGGGGCTGCAGTCTGGCCACAGGCCGCCTTGTTTTGTGGAAGATCCTAGTGACGGCAACATCTTCAGCCATTCTTCCACCCATTCGGGTCTCCTGGACTCCCTCAGGCTCTTCCTGTTCTTTGCTGTTTTGAGGACGGCCCTTCCTCTCTGCTCCCGGAACTCCCCTTGCAGATGGGGAGGTCCTGGTGACTGCCCTTAGGGCCCTGAGGGATGGGGGGACCTGACCCTCGTCCTCAGAGCGCCACCTTGTCTGCACAGCCCAGGCCTCTTACTCTGACCCTGTTGCCCCTGGGAAGCCAGGGTGCCAAGAGGCAGTTTTCTCTGCACCCAAGCGTCTCAAGGCTCCGAGGTCTCTTGGCTGTTGGGTGGGGTTGGGGGAAGGTGGGACAGTGGTGGGCCTTTGCTGTAGGTGGCTGGACTGGCCTGTGATGAGGCCCACCTCCAGATCAGGCTGGTAAAGCAGGAGTAACCATCAGCTGGGTGGAACCTGGCCACAGTGGTCCTAACTTCCCCAGGCTGTGGTAGCAGCTCCAGCCTGGGCTCTGGCCCTCGCTCGTCGTGGCCCAGCGCACAGACTGTGGCCCTTGGCTTGTAAGCTGGGAAGAGGCCTGGGCTGGGTAGACGAGGGGCAGGTCCCAGGTCTGAGAAGGTCTAAAATGAACGATGTTTCCAGCAGCGGGATCCCTCGGATGGGGCCTTTGGCCGTCCCCGGGGGCTGGGATCTCAGTTCATCACAGAACAGCGGCTGTCTCTTATACACATCTGGTGGGCGGGCAGATAGGATGAGAAGAGACCACGTCTGGGAGCTGCCTTTCTGCCGCTGAGGCCAAAGGTCAGTTGGGGGTGTGAGAGTCAGGGGCAGCCCACGGCAGAGCCCCCCAATGCCATTGCCCAGCCTCCTCCTCTGTGCCTGGCAGGTTTGTAACCCCAGATCAGAAGTACTCCATGGACAACACTCCCCACACACCAACCCCGTTCAAGAACGCCCTCGAGAAGTACGGACCACTAAAGCCCCTGGTAGGTGGTGTGGCTGGGCCAGTCCTCCAGCTGTTTATGATCACTCGCCCTGTCCTTCTGAGATCCCATTAGCGTCTCCCGACTGCCTTGAGAAGTTGCGATTCCCTAGTTTGATAAACTGGGCCTCCTGTTACAATGAGTTACCAGCTCTCCAGATGTCTCCAGAGCAACCACCGTGCAGGCAGTCCTGGCTGGTGCTGGAGCCACGGCGGCGTCCCGGTGGAGCCCGGGGGTGGTAGAGGCCAACGTCCAAAGTGACAGAATACTCGGCTCGTGGAAGGACTTAACGTGGGTGCTGCAGGCTAGTTGAGGAAAGTAGGGAATTGCTCGTCAAACCTAAGGCTGTTGACTGGCTGCCCGTCAGTGGGCTGGAAGCAGCTGGGCAGTGTGGAGACATCTCCTGAGTTGCTTCCCCACAGTGTGAGGACGGCCCTTCTCCCCCAACTTCTGGTTCATGAGACGGTCCTGTTTTATTTACCCCAGAGCAAAAGAGAGGGCTGGCACCCCGGGTTTTCTGAAACAGGCTGTTTCTGAGAACCCAGCCGCAGGTGGGAGAAAGGCAGGTCGTGGAGAAGAATCCCAGCAGTGAGCTCCCCTCCCAGCTCACCACGTGGGGTGCAGGTGGGGGGCTGTGGTCTCCCCGTCCTGGCTGGGAGCTGGCGGAGCTGCCCCGGGCCAGGCATAGTCAGCCCGGCTCTTTCCTGACTTGGACTCAGCTCCCAGATACTGAAATGTCTGTGCTCTCGGGACACATCCAAGAGGGCAAGTCCGATCTTAGCGATAGTTCAAGTACACGGGGGCTTTTAGAGTGACCTCCGCTTTCACTGTGCCCTACATCCCCTGGTCTCTGCCACCTGACTGCCCAGGCCCAAGAAAGGGATGTGGAACCAACACCTCTGTTGGCGTGGGGCTGAGGCTGGGAGGAGCTGGGCTCTGAGTGCGTCCAGGTCCTCTGTTGGCGTGGGGCCGAAGCGTGGAGGAGTTTGGGCTCTTGAGTGCATCCAGGTTCTAAGCTCACAGCTGTGTGGCCCTGGGCTGGGCTCTCAGCCTCTGTCTGTACCCAGCAGAGGATGCCAGCTGGTTCCTTGGCCTGGGTGAGGGTGGCTGTGATGAACTGGAGTGCTCCCAGCCCTCAGGGAGCTGAGTCCAGTGTCCCAGGCAGGACGGTTAATGGCCATGGACACCGTGTGTGAGGCCAGCGTCCTGGCTCCAGGCTGCCTCCGGCATCGCCCAGGGCAATGGAGGTGCAGCCGGGTCTGCCCTGCCGCCCCCACAAGCAGGCTCGGCGAGAGTCCTCTGGCCTGGGCGCAGAGCCTCACCCTGGCCATCCCCACCCGCAGCCCCAGACCCCCCACCTGGAGGAGGACTTGAAGGAGGTGCTGCGCTCCGAGGCCGGCATCGAGCTCATCATCGAGGACGAAGTGAGGCCCGAGAAGCAGAAGAGAAAGGCCGGGGTGCGGCGAAGCCCCATTAAGAAAGTCCGCAAGTCCCTGGTTTTCAACATCGTGGATGAGGACGTGAAGCTGATGATGTCCACGCTGCCCAAGCCGACCAGCACCCTCGCAGCAGGCTCCTCAGGCCTCACCCCATCGGGTAGCAGAGAGGACAGCAGTTCAAGATGTGTATAAGAGACAGCAGCTGGGGAACAGGCATGGGGGGCGAGGGGCGGCCAGCCGGGGAACAGGCAGCGGGGCAGGGGGCGGCCTGGGAACAGGCATGGGGGCAGGGGGCGGCCAACCGGGGAACAGGCACCGGGGGCAGCAGGGTGAGGGCGGCCATCCGTTCCTGCAACCTGGGGGTCCATGAAATTGGCCGGCGCAGCTGCCTGCCACCCTTCCCTCTCCCCTTGAACTGGTGCTTCAGTTATTCCGTGTTGTTTGGACCCTCCTGAAGTGGGCTCTGGGCCAGGCAGGGTGAGTAAAGCGGTGATTAAGACCCAGAGGGGGTCGCTCCTGGAGTTCAGTGGGCGGAAATGGCAAACACCCCCAGTGACTCAACACAGGCAGCATTCGGGGACAGAAAAGGCCCAAAGAGGATTTCAGGGGGCATCCTTCAGACGAGCCGCCAGCCGGCTGTCGGCGCAGCGTGAGGAGGTGGGGCCAGCCGTTCAGGTGAGGTGGGAGCGGGTGGGACACTGCTCTGGATGCCGGGGTGTGGAGGCCGGGCCGCGCTGGACAGGCCTGTTCTGCCCCCAGCCCATGTGGATTCCTGACCGCAGGCGGCTCTGTGTCCCCTGTTTTGAAGCCCCTTTCTTCCCAGGTGCTCTCCTCTAGGGAGAAGGGAAGGCGGGAGTGGGCCAGAGTGGCAGTGGGTGGGGAAGGTGGGCAGCCAGGCGGGGAGGGGACCCTCCAGCTGGGCCCCCGGGTGTGTGGGCAGAGTGTGACCGGGGCCCTCCCTGGCCTCTCTGTGTCTGCAGGTGGTTCTGAGCAGGGGTAGCAGCTGTTAGGGGCACAGGGCTGAGTTCGGGGACAGCTGTCAGTCTCAGAGGCCCTCCCTGGAGTTGGAGCCGCCCCCGATCTGCTTATAGGAGGCGCGGGACTTGGGGGCTGGGCATTCCCATAACACCCTGTGTCCCACTGAGTTATGTGTCTCTGTGTAGTGCCCCGGCTGGTGGGTGTTCTAGTGGTAACTTGGCTGTGTGGGTGTTTAGTGTGGTAGAGACTTGGGCTGCACTTGGACCCCTTGGAGATGAGGTTGGGTGGAGGTGGCCTTGGTGTCCTCCATACCTGGTGAACATCTGGCAGGACAGTCTGCCCTGTGGACAGAGTCTACAACGGGGCCAGTGTCCTGGGCCCCCCGCGGCTCCCCCAGAAGATCCTCTCCAGCCGGGCCTGCTCAGGGGCTCCCTGCTCCAGGGCCTGGTTCTGGACCAGGGCAGCCGGGGCCAGTGTCATCAGGCACTGAGGGTGACGGGAACTCAGGCGTGTGCCCTAACCACCACCACCCCCCAGATGCGGCGAAGCCCCATTAAGAAAGTCCGCAAGTCCCTGGCTCTCGACATCGTGGATGAGGACGTGAAGCTGATGATGTCCACGCTGCCCAAGGTTGGTCAGGGGTCTGGGAGAGAAGCCGTCCTGTGAGGCCACCCTCTACTCCCCACCCAGCTGCAGGAGGCTGAGAGTATGGAGTCTCCCTGGGGTGCCTGCGCCTCTGGAGCCCTTCAGCCTGGAGAGCCCTGGGGGTGGAGTTGGCGGGGCTTCCTGTGCCGGGCTCAGCGGGGAGGAAGGGGCCAGGTGGCACTGGGCATTCCCCACTGGTCGACCCAGGCGGCCCTGCTCTGGCCCTTCACAGAAGGCTCGGTTGGCAAGCGCTGCTTGCGGGCACTTGTTGGGCGGGTGTGTTTTCTGAGTCCCCAGCGCCTACCCTTGTATTGCACTGCTAGGGAAGACCCGGAGACGATCAGTGAGGTGCCTTGGGGCCCTGCCAGGTGATCGGGGCACCTCTCCCCTGGCATGGATGCCGCCCTGTTCCCAGGCCAACCTCCAGAGGGGGCTGCTGCTTCCACAGAGCCTGGGCCCCAGAAACCATGCCGGGCAGTCGATCCCTTGCAGCAGGCAGTGAGATGAGCTTGTGTTTCGCTGGTGGCCGGCAGCAGACAGGGCTGTGGAAAGGCCCACGAGACAGATGATTGCCTGGCAGCTCCTACAGGTCCGCCTGCCACTCATAGTCCTGGCAGAGAAAGCTCCGTCTAATGAGGCATCCACGTCAGGCGGGAACTTGGTGCCCTCAGACAGACCCTTGGGCGAGTGAAATAACTAGCGGAAAGGAAAAAAAGGTCAAGTGGTTAAATGCAGAGGAGGTGGAGTGGAGGGCCTGGTCTCTGGCATCTCTTGAGCTACCTGTGCCTCAGGTTCTTGCCTGTAACAAGGACACTGAGCCCAGCAGGTTGTTTCGAGGGTAAAAGCCTGTCTGGGAGGCTGCCCAGGCCTGTGGCAAAACACTGAGCCTCTGACTCGGTTTTGCTTTCAGCCGACCAGCAACCTCGCAGCGGGCTCCTTGGGCCTCACCCCGTCGGGCAGCAGAGAGGACAGCAGCCTGCTGAACGAGGGCTTCCTGCAGGCCAAGCCCGAGAAGCCGGCGGCCCCGAAGCCCCGGGGCCACTTTGCCACCCCTGCCCCCGTGAGTGCTGCCCCTCGGGGCCTGCTCCGCGCCCTCCACACCCCGGGGCCTGGCACCGGCTTTGCCTCTGCCTGACGCCCTCCCGTGGCTTTGCTGACTGATGAACGTGGGCTTCACTTCTCTGTCCAGATGCCACTCCCGCGGGGGACCTGGGTACCAGAAATCCCCCTCCGCAAAGCCGCTCCTTCACGATGTGGTCTCACTTGTAATTAAGACATATCTCTGTGATTTTGTCCTTGAAAGCAGGGATCCCCTGTCTGTTTCCCCAGCCATCTGCAGGTGTCAACCCCTCTCTGCTACTCTCCAGCCTGCAGAGTTATAGCTTTTTCCTCCCATGGGGGCTGTCCACATAGTGGGCACGGGGGAGGGTGGGGGCTCATGTTCTGGTCCAGCATCCTTGCTCTATCCCTGAGGAGGCCCAGAGATGGCACTAACTCCCCAGGTCCACCAGGAAGGTGCAGTGAGCAGATTGCGACTTCTAGAGGGAGGGAGTGTGATAGAAAGTGTCCCCACCCCTCCCCAACCAGGGTCTCCCGGCTTCCCTAGGAGCCCCGGCTGCTGCCTGGGTGGTAACCCCTTTCCTCCTCCCAGATGACCAGCGCCTGGAAGACGGTGGCCTGCGGGGGCACCAGGGACCAGCTCTTCATGCAGGAGAAAGCCCGGCAGCTCCTGGGCCGCCTGAAGCCCAGCCACACGTCTCGGACCCTCATCTTGTCTTAGGGGCTTGGCAGCCACGAGCCCCTTCTCATGTTTACAGGGGGCTGGGAGCCGATTCTGGGCGTGAGTGAGAATCACACTCAGACCACCTGCAGGGAGCCTGCTGCCACCAGCCCCTCCCAGACTGCTCAGGTGGGGACAGGCAGGCCCACCTGCCGTCCTGTCTCCGAGCCCGGCTGCAGCTGCGGGCAGTTCCTGGTGCTAACAGAACAAAGTCCCACCTCCGAGCTGGCCTGGCCCTCCCCGAGTGCCACAGGGAGCCCCTCGGCTTCTCCCGAGCCCTGGTCAGGCCTGGCCTCATCTCAGACCCCTGTTTAGGACAGGGACCTACCTAGCCAGCGTGCTCCTTCCTTCAATTTGTTGGTGCATTTTCTTGAAAGAATAAAAGTTGTCTTTCTCCTGGGCTCTGGTCTCCACCTTCCTCCTGGATCCCGCTTGTGGTTCCCTGGTGACTGCCCTTAGGGCCCTGAGGGATGGGGGGACCTGACCCTCGTCCTCAGAGCGCCACCTTGTCTGCACAGCCCAGGCCTCTTACTCTGACCCTGTTGCCCCTGGGAAGCCAGGGTGCCAAGAGGCAGTTTTCTCTGCACCCAAGCGTCTCAAGGCTCCGAGGTCTCTTGGCTGTTGGGTGGGGTTGGGGGAAGGTGGGACAGTGGTGGGCCTTTGCTGTAGGTGGCTGGACTGGCCTGTGATGAGGCCCACCTCCAGATCAGGCTGGTAAAGCAGGAGTAACCATCAGCTGGGTGGAACCTGGCCACAGTGGTCCTAACTTCCCCAGGCTGTGGTAGCAGCTCCAGCCTGGGCTCTGGCCCTCGCTCGTCGTGGCCCAGCGCACAGACTGTGGCCCTTGGCTTGTAAGCTGGGAAGAGGCCTGGGCTGGGTAGACGAGGGGCAGGTCCCAGGTCTGAGAAGGTCTAAAATGAACGATGTTTCCAGCAGCGGGATCCCTCGGATGGGGCCTTTGGCCGTCCCCGGGGGCTGGGATCTCAGTTCATCACAGAACAGCCTGTTGAGGGCAGGCTGGTATCCACGACCTGCTTCAGTGCCTCTGGTTCCCCAGGGAGACTTGAGGGCAGGTCGCCTTGCCTGGGGTCGCCATCCTCTAAAGAGGAGTACTGGGAGTTAGCAGGGTTCAAGTCTAACTGACACACCGTCTCCATCGAGGCTGCTCACTGTCCCCCAGTCAATACTGGCAGCCTTCCTCAGGTGGCCCCCATGTGCTCACACAGTCGAGCCTGGCTTGAACCCTGACCTGCTGCACCTGGTCCCTGTTTTGAGACCTGGCACCGGCCTTCACTCTTCACCTGCTTCCCACAATCTCGCGTGGCCGAGCTGGACACTAGCCAGTGCAGTGGCTGGGCCGTGCCTGCTTTCCACACCGTCTGCGACTTGGCTGCTTTCTTGGCTTGGATCACCAGATTCTTTCCCCTGGTGACCTGCAGGACCCAAGAGCTGTCACTGACTGCCCCAAGCAGGGCTGCTGGCTTTGATGGATGACCTGCCCTGCAGTGAGGTGAGGATAGGGGTGTCTTTTACTGTGACTGTAACATCCATAGCAGACCCAGCGTGCCTTGGGACAATTTGCACACTGTTTACCCCACTCCAGGCGCATCACGGGGGGAATGGAGGTTGTGCCAGTGGTACAGAACCCACCTGCCAGAGCAGGGGATGTAAGAGGCACAGGTTTGACCCCCGAGTCAGGAAGATCCCCACTCTAATATTCTTTCCTGGAGAATCTTATGGACAGAAGAGGCTGGCAGCCTATGGTCCATTGGGTCATAGAGTCAGGACACAACCGAAGCGACAACATGCACGCACAGGTTCATCAGAAGCTCCCGGGGGGCGTTTCACAGTGGCCTGGCCTACAACCTGTCAGGGGCTTCTGCCCAGCGCCCTCTCCCCGCAGTCCTCACCTACTCTGGCTTATCCTGAGCTTCTTCCCTGTCCCCTGAAGGAGGTGGCCAGAGTAACTGCAGACCTGTTAGCTTGCCCAGGAGTTGTTTGCTCTGCATGAAATGCACATGGAGTTTTCACAGGAGTCTTTTCAACTCCTCCCACCACCCCCTGGTGAGGCATGGTTCTGCTGCTTAGCAAAAAAAAAGTACCCCCACCCGACCCTACCCTCAAGCAACCTCACTCTCCTGGGTCTTAGATCCTACCAAGGGCAGAAAAATCTATACACAACATGCTGGAGGCAATAGGGGCTTTGAAGAAAAATAGCAGGGGAGTGATAGCATGGGGGCTGGGCTGTCTGCTGCGAGGTAGGGGGAGGATTGAGATGTGTGTCCATTGTGTAGACGGGGAGGAAAGAGCCCACTCGGGAATGGGGGTATTGGGTGCCGCTGAAAGGAGGCTGAGGGCCCTGCTTGAAGCTTGACCATGAGGTTTGGCCCACAGTGCTCCAGCGAGGCCTGCGGCTTTGGGGATCTTGACTATTCCGGCTGATCCAGAGCCTGGTGTTTCCCAGGCTGGAGTAACAAGCCAGGAAGGAACAAGCCTGCAGAGGCC
Source organism: Cephalophus harveyi (assembly GCA_006410635.1). Classification (NCBI taxonomy): domain Eukaryota; kingdom Metazoa; phylum Chordata; class Mammalia; order Artiodactyla; family Bovidae; genus Cephalophus; species Cephalophus harveyi. The sequence continues at coordinate 542,060 of SJYT01029976.1, read as the reverse complement.
GAGCTGCTAATCTATATACCCAGAAGTGGGAATGTTGAAGTATGGTATTCCTATTTTTTCCTATTTTGAAATGTTTTGTTCGAATTAGGTTTTTGGTACTTCGAAAAAAACTTCTGGGTTAGTAACACTTTTGCAACGATGATGCAACTCTATCGCCACCTGGTGGCTATTGATGTGTTTGCGGCAGCAGGCAAAGTGCGCCCATAGTAGGTAAGTCCTTGAAGCATTTTTCTGATTTTTCAGACCCCTTCTTCAACATCTATATCAAGGAGTTGTCTGGCCTTTGCTTGCACACTCCCACTGATGAGGAGATGTGACTCTATTACTCAACAGCCAATTCCATGGTGGACAGCAGTTGTGAAGAAAATGATTCTTTATCCAGAGAAAAAAATTTCTCCCTTGTAATACCAAAGCAGTAGGAAAGCTGATGGGGGAACTTCCTTGGTCCAGAGGCTAAGACTCCGCGCTCCCCATGCTCCCCATGCCCGTGCCCCGGCCTCCATCTTTGGTCAAGAAACAATCCCATAGGCCACAACTAAGAGCTTGCATGCCATAACTAAATATCCCACGTGCAGCCAATAAATTAATTCTTTTAAAAAAGAAAGAAAAGTGATTGGTGGGGAAATCAGGCTCTCAGAACAGGTAATTGATAGGCCATATTAGCTTGGGACTGAGATTGTCTAAATGAGCCACTTTCTCAGCAGACCCCAGTGTGAATCATTTCTATATTTTCCAGCTATTTCCAGAGATCAGGAAAGCTCTGATGAACAGTGATGGCGGTGATTTAACTCCATGCAGATGACACCACCCTTATGGCAGAAAGTGAAGAGGCGCTAAAAAGCCTCTTGATGAACGTGAAAGAGGAGAGTGAAAAAGTTGGCTTAAAGCTCAACATTCAGAAAACGAAGATCATGGCATCTGGTCCCATCACTTCATGGGAAATAGATGGCTAAACAGTGGAAACAGTGAGAGACTTTATTTTTTGTGGCTCCAAAATCACTGCAGATGGTGACTGCAGCCATGAAATTAAAAGACGCTTACTCCTTGGAAGAAAAGTTATGACCAACCTAGATAGCATATTGAAAAGCAGAGACTTTATTGGCTGGATATGCTGGAAAGCAATTAAGTTGAATTTCTATATGAGTGGAAAATCGAACTTTTCACTGATACAGACCATGATCTCAGCTGCGCAGGATGAAGGTGTTTTACTTGTATATTAACTAGGGCTGACCTAGTTAATAGATATTTAGGTTATAGTCCATGATGAACGGGATAGTCTGACAAGGACAGGTGCAGCCCCTGAGTCTCAAATCCCCTGCAGAAAGGCATGGTTGGCGGATGTCCTTCTGAGAGTAGCAGGCTTGGTACCTGCTAGTTGCTAATTGATATCTCATCCTGCCATGATGTGATGTGGCAGAGAGAGAAGCCTAGGGAAGCTAGAACTAGACGGGTAGGGAAGGCTTCATCACTTTTAGTGTTAATTCTTAGCTTTATCCTCCTGTTGTCAGGAAGCATAGTCCATGCAACTTTAAATCTTTGAAATTTGCTGATATTTACTTTTTTGGTCAAGCATAGGATTGATTCTGTCAGTGTTTCCTATGCATTGGGGAAAAAATGTGAGGTCTGCTAGAATGGGCAGCAGCGTTCTTTTTTTTTTCGCTGCTCTTTTTTCTGTGGGCCTAGATTAGCCAACCCCCGAATGACACGTGATACGAATGTTGTTGAGACTTGCCTGGGGGTCCAGTGGCTAAGACTCCACGCTCCTAATGCAGGGAGCCCAGGTTCAATCCCTGGTCAGGGAACTGGATCCCACATGTGCAACTAAGAGCTTGAATGCCGCTGCAACTAAAAATCCCAAGGGCTGCAACTAAAACCCACTGCAGCCAAATAAATAAATAATTCTCTTTTAGAAAAATAATGTTGTTTGAAGCCACTGACCATTGGGATGTTTTGTTAAACAGCATTAATGCAGCAATAACTAGCTCATAGGAAGGTCTGCTGAAGAACTCTGAGGAAAATGAACAATTCATGGTGGGCTCAACAAGGTGGAAGACAAGCTTAGGAGACTCGGAACTTTGCGGAAATGAGTGGAAGGAAGGATTCTGGAATCCAGAGCTACTGCGAGGATGCTTGAGTCTTGATTGTCACCTAGGACACCTGGCAAACCTTCCAGGGCTCTCTTGATAGCCATGGATAAAGCTCTGACTTTGCATCAGACAGACCCAGATGTGAATTCCGGCTTGTCTCTGAGCCTTGGAATCCTTGGCTATAAAATGGGAGAAGCCTTAACCTTCCAGAGTGGTTGGAGAAGTTGAATAGAACACTGGCACACACTTGGGGGCTCAGAAAACACAGGCTCTTGTGGTGTTATTACAACACACTTGTTCATTTCTTTCTTGTGCACAAGAACCCTGCAAAGGAGAAGTTGGTGTCCAAGTTTCAGTTGACTGTTCTGAGTGGAAGTTACTAAAAATGGTCGAGTCAGGACTTAAGCCCAGTCAAGGCCAGTACTTCAGTGGCCTGTTCCATATAACCCGTCTGCTTCGTAGCCAGGGAATCAGAGAGAAACAGTAGAGAAAGCATCTGCATTACGTATAAGTTCAGTTTATCAGGACTTTTCACGGAAGTCCAACCTACAGGACAATACACAGATCCCGAGTGAACAGCTGGATGAATTTTCACAAAGTGAACACACTACCCAGGTCACACAGTACCCAGGTCACACAGTACCCGGGTCAAGAAATAGACCATGACCAGCACCCCGGAAACCCCTCCTCCTCCCCGCCAAAGCAACTACCATCCTGACTTCACACATCATCGATTTATCTTGCTTTTTAAAAAAAGTTTGTGTACACTGAATTTCACTTTACATAAGATTTACCCTTGTTGACCTGGTAGTTACAGTCAGTTCATTCTCAGAACTGTATCATGTTCCATCATGGATCTTTTCTATACTATACCCGTTTCTCCTGAAGGACAGGTGGAATATTTGGGTTCTGGCATTACAAATAGTAATATTCATTGAATATTAATAGTAATTAATAAGGTTTATTGAATATTAGTAGCATTCATTGAATATTTGTTGGAAGGACTGATGCTGAAGTTGAAGCTCCAATACTTTGGCCACCTGATGAGAAGAGCCGACTCGTTTGAAAAAACCTTGATGCTGGGAAAGATTGAAGGCAAAAGCAGAAGAGGGCAGCAGAGGGTGAGATGGTTGGATAGCACCACCATCTCAGTGGACATGAACTTGAGCAAACTCCGGGAGACAGTGAAGGACAGGGAAGCCTGGTGTGCTGTAGACCATGGGATCACAGAGTCAGACACGACTTAGTGACTGATCAACAGCATCATTACAAATAGTGCTGTTGAGAATAGCTGTCCTCATCTTCGGCAAACTCATGTACACATTTCTGGTTTCTACAGATTTAGGAGTGGAATTGCTGGGGATGGGTTCATTAGGCTACTCATCACTTACTAACTGTATGAACCAAGGCAAATTATTCAGCTTCTCTAAGACTCACCTTTCATATCTGTCTATTGGAAACAAAAATACTTTCCCCTCAGGATTGTGGCTGGGGCTTCATATCTGCAAGGCAACTGGCCCCAAGGTAGCTACCCCTGGCCACTTTTCTTCCCCGGCTATGCTGGGTCCTTGTTGCCTCACACAGGCTTCTCTAGTTACGGTGTGTGGACTTGGCTGCCTCACTGCATGTGAGATCTTAATTCCCTGACCAGGGATCGAACCCACATTCCCCATAGTGGAAGGTGGATTCTTAACCACTGGACCACCAGGGAAATCTCTAGCTCCTCTTTCTTTTTTCCTTCCTCTGTTATGCCAGAAGCGCCTCTGCCTGAGCATAGGGCTTTTCATGCCAGGCTCCTCCTTTGCCAGGAATCCTCACCAGGAACTTTGGAAGTTCCCCTGCTGCCCAGTGCTCCTGGGGCTGCCATTGCCCCCAGCCCACTCTCTTCTGTGATCCAGTTGCTGGCACCCAGCCCGGCACTGGCTTGCTGTGCTCACTGTCACGGCTAACATGTGTTTTAATGATGGTCCCTGCTAGAGGCTGGCTTGCCGGGATGTCTCCCCTGGAGATAGGCCCAGCAGAGGTAAGGGAGGAGGAGAAGATGGAAGAGTTGGCTGAGATGTAACTCTGGCATTTAGAACAGGCATTCCTCTCTTGCCTGGTCTTTCCTCTAGATTTCCAGCTAGGATGTTTTCTTAGGTTCCTATATTTTTTTGTTCCTCCTGACACATGAGTTGGGACATGAGGGTCAGAGAGGATCGAGTGGGGAACCTGCCTAGGGGTGGATGCTGTCAAGACAGAGCTGACCTCTGTGTGATAGCAGCCTGGAGCCTGGTGTTGAGAAGGATTCCGAAGGTATTGTCCAGGCTCAGGAAAGAATGCCATGATCGATGGTTATGTCTGTTACGTGCATGGGACGTGGTGGAGGCGGTGGTGGTTTAGTCACTAAGTTGTGTCCGACTCTTTGTGAGCCCATGGACTTTAGCCCGCCAGGCTCCTCTGTCCATGGGCTTCTCCAGGCAAGACTACTGGAGTGGGTTGCCATTTCCTTCTCCAGGGGATGGGAGGTGGTGGTGGCATGTATTTCTTACAATCTCTGTTAGTATTGATCAAAATGGATATATATTTGATTTAGAAATATAAATAGGATTTTTAAATAGGTAAGTTAAATCCCTTTACATTTATATGAATATTGATATAGTTGAGTTAATTTCTGCCATTTAAATTTGTGTTTTCTCTTTACTATCTATATCTTTTTTCCTTTTCTTTTCTTCATTGAATTTGTGAAGTTTCTGTAATATCCTGGTCTCTTTGCTCCTCTTGGCTGGTTTGTAACATACAAAATTTGTTTTGGGGACTACATCAACAAAGGAAATGGCGACCCACTCCAGTGTTCTTGCCTGGAGAATCCCAGGGACGGGGAGCCTGGTAGGCTGCCGTCTATGGGGTCACACAGAGTCGGACACGATTGAAGTGACTTAGCAGCAGCAGCAAACATTTTTAATATATATATTTGCTATTCAGTGTTTCTTTCCTTCTGAACAATGCCCTTTCCTAGCTTATTTTTATCATGTTAAATGCAACATTGATGATTTTTCTGAGTTGGTTAAATTTGTTTATATATTTTATAAATTGACTTGCTCATCATTTTTTCCCTTACCACATGACATTTTCTCTTTGCTGTATGCCTCCACCATTACCAGTACTAGAAGCTAACATTAATGCAGGGCTTCTTTTGTACCAGACACTGTCCTAGTGTTAATCCTGCGTGTGTTAAGTCCTAGTCCTCCACAACATCCTATGAGCTTATCATCTCTGCTCTGCGGATGAGCGAATAATCACGGAGGCAGGCAGAAGCTGGACATGACTGAGCGCCTAACACGACCACAAGGCAGCTGCCCAAGGTCGACGGGTCAAGAGGCCAGAGTTCTGCTCACTGTGCTGCTCTTCGCTCTGTCTTTAAATTTTATTATTTTGAAATCATTTTAGATTTACAGAAAATTTTCATGGCTGGTACAAAGAGTTCTCCTGTACCCTCCAACCAGCTTTCCCTAATGTTAACATCTTGAAAGACCATGGTGCACTCAATAAAACGAAAATTCACGTCAGCAGAATGCTGTTAACTAAACTACAGACTTTAATTGTATTTCACCACATTTCCACTAATATCTTTTTCTGTTCCAGAAGCCAACCCAAAATACTATATTGCATTTAGTGTGTGTGTATATACATCTCTTTATCTTCTTTTCTCTCTATTTTTATACAAACTTGAAATATTCATAATATATACTTAAAATAGTGCATATAAATATATTTACATATTTAAACTTTTAAATTAAAAATGTAATATATAATATACATTTATATGTAATATATAATATACAGTTTTTAAATTAAAAAATTGAAGTATAGTTAAATTCAATATTGTGTTAGTTTCTGTTGTAACAGCAAATTGATTGTTTTATATATATAGTATATAATTATATTACTTACATTATTATATATTATATTATTGTATATATTGTGTATATTATTATAAGATATTGAATATCACTATTATATTTATATCACTTATATATGTATATTAAGATATCAAGATATCAAATATAGTTCCCTGCACTATTCAGTAGGACCTTATTGTTCACCTATTTTATATATAGTGGCTTGTATCTGCTAATTCCAAGTCTCTAATTTATCCCTGCTACCTCAGAGAGGGCAGTTGACTTTGGCCTCCCCCTGTGGCTCAGCTGGTAAAGAATCTGTCTGCAATGTGGAAGACCTGGGTTTGATCCCTGGGTCGGGAAGACTCCCCTGGAGAAGGGAAAGGCTACCCACTTTAGTATTCTGGCCTGGAGAATTCCATAGACTGTATAGTCCATGGGGTTACAAAGAGTCAGACACGGCTGAGCGACCTTCATTTCACCCACTAATATATCTATTTATAATGTATTAAGTATATCATAAAATATATTTAAAGCTATTTTTATTATGGAAGGCTTTAGATTTTTATATAATATGTATTTTAAAAACTATTTTTATTAAAACATATAACATCTAATTTTGGAGAAGGAAATGGCAACCCACTCCAGTGTTCTTGCCTGGAGAATCCCAGGGACGGCGGAGCCTGGTGGACTGCCGTCTAAGGGGTCACACAGAGTCGAACACGACTGAAGTGACTTAACAGCAACATCTAATTTATATAAAATATATAAGATTGTATAATATATTTATGTTAAAATATATTATAAATATATTAAAATACATTTAAACTATTTTTATTATGTAAGATTTCAAATTTATACAAAAATAGAGACTAATAAATAGTAAAATAAACATTTAAATAAAAATAGAATTAAAATTTATCCTTTACTCAGCTTCAAGAATAACCAACTCGTGACCAATTCGTTTCATACTCCAAACCAATTTTTTTTTCCTGATCTTGTTGACATGAATTTCATAGATATACGCCTTACATGGGTCTTTCCCGGTGGCTCAGAGGTTAAAGCGTCTGCCTGCAATGTGGGAGACCTGGGTTCGATCCCTGAGTCGGGAAGATCCCCTGGAGTAGGAAATGGCAAACCACTGCAGTATTCTTGCCTGGAGAATCCCATGGACAGAGGAGCCTGGGGGGCTACAGTCCACAGGGTCGCAAAGAGTTGGACATGACTGAGCGACTTCACTCACTCACTCACTCATGCCTTACATACCACTTTCTTATTTTACCTTCTTCCTATGTGGCAATTCTATAGTCCAAATATTTTATTAACCATAGAGTTTCTAGGGTCAACACTGGGAACTTCTCTTTTTTTTCCAAGAAGAAATCTTTACATAACACTTAGTATAAACAGTTGAAGGGGCCAGGGGTGGCAAAGTTACAAGTACTTAAAAAAAAACAAAAACCGTTTAGCACCTTAGGTTAGGACACGTGGCCTGGGGACAGACTCATCTCTGTCCTTTGCTTTTGGTCATGTTCCCCAGGTCATGCCATTTCTTTTGTTTAAATCCCAATCTCCTCATTTATAAAGTGTGGATACTTAATCTACCTCACTGAATTCTTGTGAGGATACCATTAAATAGTATATTTTAAAGCCATTTTAATATTGTGTAGTTTCTATGCACATTTAAAGTCTTATACTTCCCTGGCGGTCCAGTGGTTAAGAATCCGCCTGCCGGTGCAGGGGCTGCACATTCAGTCCGTGGTCCCGGAAGATCCCACATGCCGCAGAGCAAATAAGCCTGTGCACCACAACTGCTGAAGCCCCTGTGCCCAGAGCCTGTGCTCCACGAGAAAAGCCACTGCAATGAGAAGGCTGGGCACAGCAATGAAAATAGCCCCGGCTCGCCGCAACTAGGAAAAGCCCGTGTGCAGCAAGGAAGACCCAGTGCAGCCAAGAAATGAAATAAAATGAATCTGTTAGGTAGGTTAAAAACAAACCAAAAAAGCACCCACGTGTAGTTTGCTTCGTATGCCTTTTATTCTGGTGAATTGCATCTCCCATCATGCATTTAAGAGGCTTGTATCTTCTGCTGGCGGTTCACTCTCCCGGTCTGATGATCTTCTGCGGGGACGGTCAGGGATGGGGTGTGGTCATCTGTCTCTGACTCTCTGGTGTCGCTTTGGCAAACAAGCTTCTGGGGAATGAAAGACTTAAGGACAAACACGGGGTGGCAATTTGTGCTATCAACATCCCAGACGTCGGGGTTGGGGAGATGGGGGGACACCGGAGAGGCGTTTCCATTGCCCTTCTGCCCTGCATTTGGAAGGCTGACCTTCAGGGGACCCAGGCTGTCCTCTTCCTCCACTGTGCTTCTGTTGACACAGGCAGCCTCGTGCTCCTCCAGCTTCTTGATGGGGACCACGTGGCAGCTGTTGTATTTGCAGCTGGCCATCTTTTTGGCTTTCTTGGGGTTCTTTCTCCGGCATGATGCCAGGTGGTACTGAAATCTGCTGAGTGGGATTTGGTGGTGAGGGTTGTAAGGGCAAATTTCTAAGGCTTCTGGCTCCATGGGAACTAGTTCTTGAAGCAGGGTAGTCTGCTGCCCAGCGTCACGATGAAATGCCCTTCATGGAAAAGGCGTTTGGTAAGAAGGATGGAGCGGTCTTCCGTGCCAGCGCTGCCCCTTGGAACTCTGGAGCCGCAGGTCTGAACAACTCGGGCTGCCTATTCTTGGGACCACGAGCGATGGGTCAGAGGAGGGACAAGGGGCTGATAGGAGCAGCTGCACAGACAACAGGCAGTCATCAAGTGGCATGTGAGACAGAAGGACCACACAGAGCAGATGCCAGAGCCCAAACCACAGTGGCCCCTCACTGTGGCTGAAGAAGGGACGTGCCAGCCAGCCTTTGCCTTTAACTCTCACTTATGTGACACTGCCGGGCAGCCGTGGACAGTCACACTGGGCATTATGAGTCATCAGCCGAAGTCCTGTTGTCCTTTACTTTCAAGGCATGAGATGGGCTTGGGGAAAGCTGCCATTCACGACTACTGGTACCTCGACATCATTTACCTGTCTTTCGTTTTTTTTTTTTTTTAGTTGAAGTATATGTTAGTTTCCGGCTACAGCCAAGTGATTCAGCTATACACACACATTTATTCTTTTTCATATTCTTTATCATTATGGTTTATTACAAGGTGATGAATGTAGTTCCCTGTGCTGTCAAGTAGAACCTTGTTGTTTATTTTACATAGAATAGTTTGTTTCTGCTAATCCCAGACTCCTAATTTGTCATTTACCTGTCTTTAAATTTACATGTTTAATATCATTTGTGATATATTTGGGTTTAAATCTACCATCTTCTTTTATGCTTGGTTCATTTTCTCCCATCTTCCTTTAAACACTTTTAAAAGCTCCATTTTTCCCACTAGTTTGTAAGTTATACATTGTAGAATTAATTGTTTCATGGTTATTCTACAAGTGAAAACAATCAAAGCTAATTTATCAAGGCTTAAAGTTAATAAGTATTAGCTTCTTTCTGGATAATACAGAGCTTTTTCTTCATTTACTTCCCTTGTGATTTATTATGTTTTGTTCCCTGTTTTTTTTTGTGTGTGTGTGGCAGTACCACATGGCATGTGGGATCTTCCTTCCCTGACCAGAGATCAAACCTGTGCCCCCTCCAGTGGAGGCACAGAGTCTTAACCTCTGCACCACCAGGCAAGTCCCTGTTCCCTGTATTTTAAGCCTAATTTTAAAAGTATTGCTATTATCAAAGTTTGATTACACTTGTGTTCACATTTATTTCTCTCTCCTTTTGCACCTCGACTCGCTATGAGGGATCATTTTGTTTCTGCTGGAAGTTTTCTATTTTTAGAATTTCCTCTTGACACACTCTTCTGATTTCATTTGTCTGAAACCATCTCTATTTCACCCTCATTTTTTTTTTACTTATTTTTTTTAAATTTATTTATTTATTTTGACTCTGCTAGGTCTTCAGTGCTGCGTGGGCTTTTCTCTAGTTGCCGAGAGCTGGGACCACTCTCTAGTTGCAGCATGTGGGCATCTCACTGTGGTGGCTTCTCTTGTTGGGAAGCACAGGCTCGAGGGTGCTCAGGCTTCAGCAGCTGCAGCTCCCGGGCTCCAGAGCACAGGCTCAGTAGCTGTGGTGCATGGGCTTGGTTGCACCCCAGCATGTGGGATCTTCCCAGACCAGGGATTGAACCTGTGTCTCCTGCATTGGCAGGCAGATTCTTGACCACTAAGCTATCGTGGAAGCTCGCACTCTCCTCGTTCTTGGAAGGTGTTTTTGCTGACAGTTGTTGTGCTATTTTCTTTCTTCGAGTTGAATCAGAGCGCAATTTCTTCTGACTTCCGTGTTTGAGAATTCAGAATCCCACAGTTACCCCACTTCTTTTGAAACCCATCTGTGTCTTTTCATAGGTCTGTTTCAAAGAACTTTTATCTTTGATTTTCCTCCAGTTTCACTAGGTTGTCGACCTGTGGATTTCTTTACACTTATTCTCTCCTTATATTTATTGGCCGCACCTCTGGGTTAGTGTCTTTCATTCGGTTTGGAAAATGCTCAGTCATTGTCTCTTCAAATAGCTCTTCTGCTTTATGCTTTTACTTCCACTGAAATGACATTTTCTTTCTACTGACATTTCATGTCTAAAGTGAGTTTCATGGCCACACCTAACTTCAGGGATCAAGGAAGTCTGGGCTTGTCACATGCATAGGAGGGGGAGAACAGGGACTTTGACAAGAGCCCTGACAATGTCCCCATTCTGTCTTTTTTGTCACCAGTAATTTTTCCCCCTTTTCTCTACACATGCAGAGTATGCTGCCTCCTCCCCAAGGGAGAAAACCCCCCAGACTGGGAGAAGATGCTCCGTCAGTGCCCACTGGGACCTTCCCGGGTTCCACGCAGGACCTTACTCTGCATGGGTGGGAATTCTAGTGCCTCCAGCTAAGCTGTCCCCTGTGAGGAATGAGAGGCTTGCAGAGTTATGCTCACTGTACCCCTGCCACCCACCGGAACGTCCTCTACACAAGAACAGCTCCTGGTATATTTTGCTGAGAAAGGGTCCTTGGAAAACTGTAACTTCCATACCATTTATGCAACAGAGAGTCCATTTTCTCTAAGCCCGAAACCCAGTGTTGAAGGAGTTATCGGGCCCACGGGGAGTTAACAGGTGATTCAGCATATGCTCTGATGTGTCCCCAAAGCCCAGCATGGTGTTTGTTGATGATGCTCACAATGTTTTGTTTTGTTTTGTTTTTTAATTCCCATTCCCATAGCCTCTTTCATGCCCAAACCAGAGGTGGCTGAGGCTTGAGTGATTCAAGCATCTATAAGTCTGTGAATGGAATTGATAATGAAAGCATTTCTTCTGTCACTGAAATCCACATAATAGGGAACAGGGCATTAGCTGTTGTAGGTTTCTTTGTGGCCAAGAACGCATTAGTGGGGCGGGCTAATGTTTAGTCCATTACGGAGAGAGGGAAGACCAAGCTCATTAATGCTTCTAATGGACCTCTTGAATGGTCCTCCAGCTTTCAGCCTTCTCCCAGCATCTACTTCATGTCCGGGATCTGACAGGTTGCTCACCATAGCAACCGGATGGGAGCGAGGGATGCAGATCCACCTGTCTGGGCGGCACTTCTCCAGCCTGTACATGTCAGAGACCAATAATGCAAGCGAGGTCAGATCTGCCTTCCAACCCCTCCCTCCCTCCCCACTCTGATCATCTTGAGAGATGCTGCCGACAGCTGGAGGTGCAGGCGTGGAGAAGGGGTCACAGAACGTGCAGAAACAGTGTTTCCTGAAAAAGAAAAACTATGCGTCGTGGGCAGCCAAGTCAGCGATCATCATTATGAGGTGGGACGGAGGATCAGTCACCATAAATCCGAATCCTTCAGCCTCGGAGAGACTTCAGGTCAGCTTCTCTCTCAGGGCCAACACCCGCTCCCAGGCATCCCTGAAGGACGATCACATAGTGACAGGGAGCTCCCTGTGACCTGCCCTGCCCAAACGTTCCCTAGTTAGCTTTATCCTGCGTGCGTGCTCACTCACTCAGTCGTGTCTGACTCTTTGCAACACTATGCACTGTAGCGACATACAGTCCATGGGGTTGCAAAGAGTTAGACATGACTGAGTACACGTACACCCAGTAGTCTACTAAATGTGCAATAGTCACACGATTATGTCTAAACCAACAATCTACATACTTTAAAATTACTTTATGGCTAAAACATTTCTAACCATTATCTCAGCCTTCAGCGAACTGTAATCTCTTTACAACAGTAACATCAAAGATCACTGATTACACAGATCACCAAAGGACATTTAATAATAACTTAAACATTCAAAACACTGCAAGAATTGCCAAACCGTGATACAGGGACATGAAGTGAGCAAATGCTGTTGGAAAAATGACTCCAATAGACTTGCTTGATGCAGGGCTGCCAAAAGCTTTCAATTGATGAAAAACACAATAAGGGCTTCCCTGGTGGTCCAGTGGTTAGGAATCCCAGTGGTTAAGCCTGCCAACGTAGGGGACACGAGTTTGATCCCATCTAGGAAGATTCCACGTGCCTCGGGGCAACTAAGCCCGTGTGCAACAACTTCTGAGCCCGCTACAAGAGAAGCCACCACAATGAGAAGTCTGCACACGGTATCTAGAGAAAGCCCTTGTGTACCCGGAAGACCCAGCGCAGCCAAAAAATAAACAAAACAACACAATAAAGCAAAGTGCCATAAAAATGAAGTAAGCCTGTACCAGGACTCTTCATAAATAGTTGACCCTCAACAAATAAAAGAAAACACGAAAATGGAATTTCCTGAAATATGTTCCATGGAAAACTAGCTGCTCGAGGCAGTATGAGTTTGGAGCAATGGCTGGACTCAGGAGACATTGAGCGGAGGCAAGGGCCACAGTCAGTCCGCCTGAGGGCTTCCTGGGTCCGCGCTGGTGGCACCAGATTCCCCAGAGCTACTCGTAGGATCCGTGCTTCAAGGAATGTCAGCTTGGAAAAAACAAGCTCTGTGTCATAAATGAATACAAACGGAAAAGACATTTCAATCAAGCATCTGTGAGGAACTGAGAGAAACATGCCATTCTAGGCCCCAGAGACAACCTCTGAGGTGCTGACAAGCTGCCCTTTTCTGCCCACATTATCTGATCACAAAACAGAAATTAAAAACAAAGGGAGAAACAGAAAAAAATTAAACCACTTGGAAATTGATTCCTAAATAACTCAAAGAACGGAACAAAACTGCAATTATAAGCCATTCAGAACACAACAATTGGAACGCCACAAGGCAAAACTCATAGAATGTAACAAAAGAGTCCCAAGGCGCAAATGTTTGTGTTATTAAATGGGGAAGACTGAAAGTTAATGAAGCGTCCAACTCAAGAAGCTAGAAAATATGCCACAAGATAAACCTAGGGAGAGAATTAAAAGTAACAGTAAAAATTAATGAAACAGAAAACATAAAAATCAGTACAACTGATAAATCTAAGACTCAGCTACTTATAAACTGGTATAAGACCCCTAGACTTATAAGAGCTCCCTAAAGGGAGGGGGTAGGAAGCACGTGAGAGAGAGGACATGAAAGGAGAAAGAAAAAGAAAGAAAGAAAGAAGGGAGAGAGGAAGGGAGGAAATTAAGAAAGGAGAGAGGGAGAGAAGAAGGAAGGAAAGAAAGAAAGAATAAAGGGAGGAATGAAAGACAGGAAGAAGGGAAAAAAGAAAATGAAAGGAAATGTAGCCAAAGATGAAGAGAAGAGTTTTCACATTAGAAGAGAATACTAAATACATATTACTAAATACTAAATTTAATAAATATAAATACATCAGTTCAGTCGCTCAGTCGTGTCTGACCCTTTGAGACCCCATGAATCGCAGCACGCCAGGCCTCCCTGTTCATTACCATTTCTCGGAGCTCACTCAGACTCACGTCCATCGAGTCCGTGATGCCATCCAGCCATCTCATTCTCGGTCGTCCCCTTCTCCTCCTGCCCCCAATCCCTCCCAGCATCAGAGTCTTTTCCAATGAGTCAACTCTTCGCATGAGGTGGCCAAAGTACTGGAATTTCAGCTTTAGCATCATTCCTTCCAAAGAAATCCCAGGGTTGATCTCCTTCAGAAAGGACTGGTTGGATCTCCTTGCAGAGTCCAAGGGACTCTCAAGAGTCTTCTCCAACACCACAGTTCAAAAGCATCAATTCTTCAGCGCTCAGCCTTCTTCACAGTCCAACTCTCACGTCCATATACGACCACAGGAAAAACCATAGCCTTGACTAGACGGACCTTAGTCAGCAAAGTAATGTCTCTGCTTTTGAATATACTATCTAGGTTGGTCATAGCTTTTCTTCCAAGGAGTAAGCGTCTTTTAATTTCATGGCTGCAGTCACCATCTGCAGTGATTTTGGAGCCCAAAAAAATTAAGTCTGAGACTGTTTCCACTGTTTCCCCATCTATTTATAAAATATAAATACATAATACTAGTTAATTTGGAACGTTCAGTGGAGAATGCATGTCAACTCAGGCTGCCATAATAAAATACCACGGACTGGGTGGCTGAAAACGCCCGAGTTCATTTTCTCATAATACTGGAGCCTAGACATCCAAGCTCTGTGCCTAAGGGGGTCTCTGTTTGCTCAAGCAGCCTGAAGTCAGGCAGACCCTTTCCCACATCTGGACACATGAACAGCTCAGACCTCATTCCAACATCAGTGGCGGGGTGTGACATGGGGCTGGGGCCCGAGGTGCTAGGAGCCAGCGCTCCCGACGCTCCCCAGGGGTCACGTCGACTCTGAGTGGGAGTCTTGGACAGCTGCCTGTGGATTTGCTTCCCTGCTCCCTGCTGCTTGGAGCTCCCCAGTTTTATGGCTTCCTCCCAGGGATGTGACCCTGTCTTCATCCGGCTTCTTCCAGAAGCAGAGCCTGAAGCAAGATTCAAGTTCAAGTTGTTTACTCTGAAAGTACAGGTAAGGTTGGGGAAATCAGACACCTTTGTATGTATGCTCACATACAGATAGTAAAACAGAATAAGACAGGGACTTCTCTGGCAGTCCAGTGGTTAAGACTCTGCACTACTAATGCAGGGGGACCTAATGCAGGTGTTTGATCCCCACTCAGGGAACTAGATCCCCCTTGTGTGCTAAGTCGCTTCAGTCATGTCCAACTCTTTGTGACCCCACAGACTGTAGCCCACCAGACTCCTCCATCCGTGGGATTCTCCAGGAAAGAATACTGGAGTGGGTTGCCGTGCCCTTCCTCCAGGGGATCTTCCCCACCCAGGGATCGAACTCTCGTCTCTTATGTCTCTTGCATTGGCAGGCGGGTTCTTTACCACTAGCGCCACCTGGGAAGCCCAGATCCTCCAAGCCACGACGACAGATCCTGCATGCTGCAAGGAATATTGAAGATCCTGCGTGCCACAGCTAAGACCCAGTGTAGCCAAGCAAATAAAATTTTATATATATATATATGACTGAGACAAAAATGGCAGCAGTTAATTCTCTATACTTTTTTAAAACTTCCATTGAGCATATTTTTTCCATAACAAGAAACCAAGCAAGAATCATATTTAGAAAAACATTTATGGAAAGGACTGGAGATTTGCAAATACTTTAACAAATATTGTAATAGGGTTGGGCGAGCGCATAGCTGTTAGCATCAGATCTTTAGCATATATATGCTCATCAGCGCGCCTGTTTGCGAGTGAGAGTTATCGCGAGACCTTTAGCGCCAGACCCTGAGTGCAAGTTTCGGGGTCCCGGTCTGCCAATGGTCAGCTTGCATGGGCCTCGAGGCAGAGAGCATGAGGGATGGATCAGAGCCATCTCCCGGGTCCCTCCAGGTCCTTCAACTTAGGGCAGCAAGTGAGCTGGGGGCTCAGGGCCACGCTGAGGGCTGTGTCCCCCAGAGCTCCTGCACCCTCGCCTCACCACGGCCGCCCACCAGCCAGGCCCCCGGCCCCGAAGCAGGAGGGAACCCCTCCTACATCCCCATCTCTGTGACCTCATGGCAGTGGCTGTATCCATGGGTCACGGTCCATAGAGGCTTCATCGGTTGGAGTATATGGACACCACCATTAAGGCACCAGCTTCAACCAGCTTCAGTCTCTCCACTCAAGTTTCCAAACTTGGCCCAGCATAGATCAGTCGCCCACTNTCTGTGACCTCATGGCGGTGGCTGTATCCGTGGGTCACGGTCCATAGAGGCTTCATCGGTTGGAGTATATGGACACCACCATTAAGGCACCAGCTTCAACCAGCTTCAGTCTCTCCACTCAAGTTTCCAAACTTGGCCCAGCATAGATCAGTCGCCCACTCCTAGGAGCTGGCCAGAGGTCACGGTTAAGTTGCAAGGACACTGCACAGAATTACTTAAGGTCAACCTCTGTGGTCGAGGATGTTCTCAAAGGAGGACAATTGTGATGAGCTGAGTGGGGAGTGAACCTGCTTGGTATCTGCTACATGAATTTCTCTGGGTCCCCTACAAATGATTCTCTCCAGGTTAAATGGCAAGCCCTAGGGCAGATGGGGTCCTGGGCGCCTGGCTTCCTCCGTGATGATGGCTGGGCAGGGTCTGGAGAACCCAATCCTAACGGCACCATCAGCTGAGATCGGTCACCTCACTTGATGTCTGACCACTGATGGGAGGATGCAGACAGGATGCTGGAGGAAGCCTCCTGGCAGGGTAATTGACCCTCGCAGGGACCCCGTCTTTTTAGCCTAGGACCTTGAAGGATGAGAGTTGAACTTTGGGACCCTGCCCTTTCTTGTGAGATCAGAGAATAACATTTGTTTGGTGGAGGTTTCCAGGAACACAGGGATCTGACCTCCAAGAACAAACAATCTGACACCAAGAAGTTTGCAACAACTAACCACACCCCTTCATCATCTTTCCTATGAAAGAGCTTTGCTGAAAATTTTCAGGGATTTGGGGTTTTTTTAAGGCTCGAGCCACCCTAATCTCCTTGCCTGGTCCTTCGGTGCACCTTTTTGTGCTCCAAAATCTGACGGTTTGGTATTGCTTGGCCTCACTGTGTGTCAGGCACATGGACTTGCATTCAGTCTCAGTATGGCTCAAGCCATCTTCCTCCCTCTGAAGGCCTTTGGGGAAACTTATGGAAAAAGGTGTAAAGCGCAGAACTCAGAATTACCCCAGCCAAGGGGTAGGGAGCATGGAATGTGTGTACACAACTTCCAAAAGTCTCATTTGTTGAGGAGTGTAAGTTCCTTGACACTTCCAATCTGCCAAGTGTGGGCAGTTTTGGGAGCAAGAGACACCCAGCTCCCCGCTACTCCCCTCTGTAGATGCAGAGACTGGAGGTGGAAGCTGGCCCAAACACTGAAAAGTCCCATGGATATACATGAGGCGCTGACCACTTCCTACACAGGAAGTGTAGGTGACTTATTCAGTGACTTATTTCTTACTTGGTAAGCTGGTGGTCCAAATGTTTAACCACTGAACTCAATTTTTTTTTTTCTGATTTGTAGCATCTGCCAATTTCCATGGTGTAAACATTCCTGCTAAGGCCAGTTTCAAGCTACCAATGGTTTAATAACCAGCTCCCAAATTTCAGCTCTTGTGAGCATCACCCAGCTCACCAGCCATCAGTCCTTCCTTCCCGTATTATATTTCACCGCAAGGTTTTGAATATGTGGTTTGGGTTCCTTCCTGGTTTACATGCTCATACAGATTTTCCTGGGTTTTCCCTTTGATCACTTCAGCGAGCATCTGCATACCACTGTCAGTCATCTGAAAGTCTCTTCACTTTCAACCTTTAGGTGGCATTTCATGGATGTGGACTTTTCGTAAACTGCATTGATTTGAGGACAGGGAGGAAAAGTTGCTGCTGCCCAAGGCTCTCTCTGACTTCTCAGAAGGAAATGTCAACTTCATTGGCCAGACTGCAGATTGGTGAGTCCACTTCTACTAGTGGGAAGGTCACCTGCTCTCCAACATACCCCCTCATGTGGCTGGGTGAGTGCCAACTCCCTCTTTCCTGGACTTCATTTTCTTTTAAATTTATTTTATTTTTTGGCCTTGTTGTGAGGCATGCAGGATCTTAGTTCCCTGACCAGGGATGGAACCTGTGCCCTGTGCAATGGAAGTGTCGATTCTTAACCACTGGATCCCCAGGGAAGTCCCTGGATCTCTCTCTCTCTCTTTTTTTTTTACTTTATTTTACTTTACAATACTGTATTGGTTTTGCCATACATTGACATGAATCCGCCACGGGTGTACATGAGTTCCCAATCCTGAACCCCTCTCCCACCTCCCTCCCCATATCATCTCTCTGGGTCATCCCAGTGCACCAGACCCAAGCATCCTGTATCCTGTATCGAACCTAGACTGGCGATTCGTTTCTTTCATGATAGTATACATGTTTCAATGCCGTTCTCCCAAATCATCCCACCTTCTCACTCTCCCACAGAGTCCAAAAGTCTGTTCTATACATCTGTGTCTCTTTTGCTGTCTTGCATACAGGGTTATCATTACCATCTTTCTAAATTCCATATATATGTGTTAGTATACTGTATTGGTGTTTTTCTTTCTGGCTTTCTTCACTCTGGATCTCATTTTCTAATACACCTGCTCTGGTGTGCTGGGTCGCCATGTAAAATACAGGACACCCAGTTAAATTTGAATTTCAGTTAAACGATGATACTTTTTAAGCTCAAGTTGGGCTTCCCTGGTGGCTCAGACAATAAAGAATCTGCCTGTAACACAGGAGACGTGGGTTTGATCCCCGAGTTGGGAAGATCCCCCGGAGAAGGAAATGGCAATACACTCCAGCATTCTTGCCTGGAGAAATCCACAGACAGAGAAGCCTGGCAGGCTACAATCCATGGGGTCACAAAGAGTTGGACATGACTGAACGACTAACACTTTCACTTCAAGTCCTAAATATTGCATGGGACATACTTATGCTGAAAATATATATTTATGTGCCCAAATTGGATCATGTTTCAATGCATGGTGGCTGCATTTTCCCCATGTTAGAAGGATCCTAGTGAGAGGATCTTTTTTTTTTTTTTTTTAAGTTCTTCGAGGTCTAGCTCAGAATCCCAAGGACAGAAATTTATTACCCCACAGTGGGAATGGGATGTTAGCCTCAGTCACACCACAGGGGCTGAGACAGCTGTGAAATTTTGAAAGCCTAGACACTCAAGCTTCCAATAACAAGTAGTTAAAGCTGATGTAAGAGCAGATAAAAATAATAAAATTAATTTTTTATATTCATTAATAAATGCTGTTGTGCCTGGAGATGATCTATCATATAACATATCAGTTTCAGTTCAGTTCAGTTCAGTTCAGTCGCTCAGTCGTGTCCGACTCTTTTAAAAATTTAAGAAACAAAAAATTCTTTGGTGTTTATCTAAAATTCAAATGTAAAGGGGCATCCTGTATTTTTACTTGCTCTATCTGACAACCCATGAACTGGTGACCTTGTCCTTGTCCCAGTCCAAGCCTAATCGTAATAGTGTGGAAACTTTGGGTTTGTATTTTCTTTTTTGGAGAGTCTGTCTCTTGGGAACTTCATGAGATGGGCTGGTTGGCAGAAGAGGAATTGGTATTCCTAGGTTCTCCAGCAAAACACCATCAAACATCAGGAAAACCTTACTTTGAAGTCTAATAACTTGGATTTGCTTTTGGGATTCCGTTTAAGTCTCTGATGAATATAACCTGTGCACATTATTGTCTCCCTTACTTTGTTTGCCTTAGTTCTGTCATTTGTTTCTAATGAGCCATGTTTTCTCCAGTTAGTTTTCTTTGGTGGTTTAGAAGTCATACCTCTGATTTTTATAATACAAGACATTATTCTAAATACAACAATCTAGATCTCCCCTCATATGCTTTTTCTTCCTCTCATATATCATACTTTTGGGGGAAATAATTTGGGATTTTTACAGGCGGATGATTATGATCATGGTTATTCAAAATAAATTAGTTTAACATATTATATATCTTAAGCTTTAATACTTATTTCTGATAATTGGGAATAAGTTGCATGCATCAATATTTATAGTCAGCATATTTATAGTCTACTATAAGTCATCTTTGCATTGTGGTTGTTAGTTTCTATTTTCTTTGGATTGTCTTTACCCTACCCTTGAATTTGCTGTTTGGATTCTTCAATCTTTTTTTTCTTTTAATCGCGTATATGTTTTTGGTTGCACTCAGTCCTTGTTGCTGCACGCAGGTTTTCTCTAGTTGTGGTGAGCAGGGGCCACTTTTCGTCGCGATGTGTATGCTTCTTATTGTTGTGGCTTCTCATGCTGCAGAACCTGGGCGCCAGGGTACAGGTGCTATCCTCGGGGTGCACAGGCTGAGTTGCGCCGAGGCATGTGGGATCTTCCCAGACCAGGGATCGAACCCGTGTCCCCTGCAACGGTTGGTGGATTCTATCCACTGCACCACCAGGGAAGTCCTGGATTCTTCAGTCTTATTCTCTGCCACCGAGCCACTGAACTCGAGAGTCCCCTGGGCTGTTTTCTCTTCTCCCTCTTCCTGTCTGTATTGTAGACAACTCACCATAAGCAGCTCAAGATCCAAACCACTGCTGAGTGCAAACCCACGAAGCCTCTTTGCCAACTGATGCCTCCCGTTGGACATCTCACACCTAGCCTGCCCAAACTGTCTGAAAACCACCTTCCGCCCTACTAGGCCCTGTGTTGAAGCTTCTCTCTCAACTGACCACACCGCCGCCTGTCCACTTCCATCCACTCAGCAGAACAGAGGCTCTGATCCTTCCTTTCCCTCACTTCCGCCCCCACGTCGAATCTATCACCACGTCCTGCCGCTCTTAACTTCGGGGCAACTTTTAAATCTATCCAGTTTTCCTCATCCCATCACCGGTGCTCTAATTCTAGGGACGACTGTCTCTGGTCTGGTCTAAGATCTCCTAACTGGCCTCCCCACCTCCCCTCTGGCCTCTTTCTGGACCAGACCCAGAGGGGACATCCAGAAACCCAGATACACTGCCCCTCTTCTGCTTCCCACTGCAATTAAGATATTGGGGAGGGGCAAGAGAGGGGTCAAGGATTAAGGGGTACAAGCTGCTAGGTATAAAGTAAATAATCTGCAAGGACATAGTGAACAGCAAGGGAATACAACCAATAGTTTATACTAACTTTATTTTTTTTTCATTTTTTAATTTTATATATATATATATTTATACTAACTTTAAATGGAGTATAGTCTATAAAAGTTTTGCATAGCTGTGCTGTATACCTGAAATGAATAGAATATTGTAAATCAACTGTACTTTAATAATAATAATAAAAAGAATTCTGATACAGTCAGGATTCCTCAGGTGCCCAAGAAACCCTCCACACCCAGCTGGGCCTGGAGCATGTTTCTGCTTCTCTCCTCTCAGCCTGTCATGGGCTCTTGGCATCTCCTGTTTTGAAAATCTGATTTTCTCTTTTGGGGTGATTACGCTCCTACTCGCCCTTCAGAGCTCAGCCTCCCCTGAACTCCCTGCGAGCTTAAACTCCTCTACTCTTTGCCCTCGCAGTCCCAGCGCCTTTCCTTCACAGCACTTTACGACGCTGTCGCTTTACGATTCATTACTGTCCCTCTTCTGAGGAGCACCTCCCTCCCCGAGGAGGCTCGAAGCCCCCAGAGGCACGGATCGCGTCTGTATCAACTCGCTGCTGCATCCCCAGTGCCGGCAGAGCGCCGGGTGCCTAGTGGTAGCCAAGAAACATCTGTTAACTGAATGAGTGAGTGCCTGATGTGCAGCTGGTCACAGCGACGCTGCAGGTCACCCTAGCATCACAGTGGGCCTCGGGGCTGAGACCCCAGGGCGGGGCAGGCCCCTGAGAAGCCTGAGGCACTGAGGGTCAGGTGTTAAGGGTCTGGAGCTCCAGAGTGCGCTTGAAAGCTGTGGCTTTTGATTACGAGAGCCAGAAGCAGAAGAGAGAGAAATGTTCTGTTTGCTTGTTTTTGTTGCTGTTCTCGAAGCTTGGCTTGGCATATGGCTCACAAAGCTAAAGGAACCCCTAAGCGCTATCATTTACACCATAAACCACAGGGTGGGGAAGATGGGTGGCGATGAAGACCGTTTCCCCGCTCTAGAGATGAGTCAAATGAGTGAACGTGGAAGGAACCGGATGAGGAGGCTGGGGCAGGGTTTAGAACTACCTGGTTCCCCGAGGAAGTGCCCGGCATCCCTTCCGCCAAGGTGAGAGCAACCTCAGGCAAGGCTGCAGGGATCCCAGGAAAGGCCTCATGGGAAGCCCGTGTGGCGCCTGGTGGCCAAGGGAAGTATAGCAATGGAGTGACCCGAGGACAGCCAATGCCAGTGAGAGCAGCGACCCCAGCACAGCACGGAGGAGCAGGCGGAGTCCTCAGGCCCCCAGAGAGGCTGGGCATGTGGCTGACGCTGTCTCAGTGGGTTACAGCTGCTGCTGCTCAGGCGCTCAGTCGCTTCCGACTGCGTGCGACCCTAAGGACTGTAGCCCGCCAGGCTCCTCTTGGAATTCTCCAGACAAGAGTACTGGAGGGGGTCGCCATGCCCTCCTCCAGGGGATCTTCCCAACTCAGGGACTGAACCAGGCTCTCCTGCGTCGCAGGTAGATTCTTTACCAGTGAGCCACCAGGGAAGCCCCGTGGGTTACAGGGTCCCAGGCATTAGCAGGGGCCATGGGCGAACTGCAGCCGGAATCGAGGCGACCCAGACACAGAGGCCGCTGAGGGCTGGGGGCGGCTCGCGGCCAGACGACCCTCCCAGATGCTGGCGCGGTAGATAACCCCCTCCCACCCCAGCTTGGCTCGCCTCTGGGTGGCGCATGCGCACACGTGTGAAACCGGAGCCACGTGGCGTTTACTGAAAGAAAAGCTGAGTGAAGTGGCTGTTCTGCTTAGTGTTTGTCGCTTTGTTTCCCCACCTTCAGTGGAAACTGGAGCTTACAAGGTAGAATGTATTTAAACAGGAGGAAGAAGGCAATGGCACCCCACTCCAGTACTCTTGCCTGGAAAATCCCATGGACGGAGGAGCCTGGTGGGCTGCAGTCCATGGGGTCACTAGGAGTCAGAAACGACTGAGGGACTTCACTTTCACTTTTCACTTTCATGCATTGGAGAAGGAACTAGCAACCCACTCCAGTGTTCTTGCCTGGAGAATCCCAAGGACGGCGGAGCCTGGTGGGCTGCCGTCTATGGGGTCGCACAGAGTTGGACACAACTGAAGCGACTTAGCAGTAGCAGCAGCAGGGAAATTAATAGTTTTTTTTTTTTTTTTTTAATGTTGGAATTGCCTTTATGGGACGAGCACAGCAGACCTGCCCATGGACGGGTTAGCGTTCTGCCCTTGGAGGCGGCTGGATCCGGGCACGTCCACACGCCATCTACCTGGGTTAGTGGGACATGCAAAGCTCAGTCAGAGGGTAGAGGTGGGGAGTATTAATAGGTTTTTAATGCCTGAGGAATGTGGGCAGGGAAATTTATACTTACTACATAGACTGACCAATGCCTGTGTTACCTGAGCTTCCAGCAAGAAACAGAATCCAATTCAGGTGGATTTAATGAGGGGAGTAGTACTGGGGAGTGGATGGAGTAAAGGGACCCAGTTACCTGGGCATCAGGGTCCCTTTGGAGAAGAAAATGGCAACCCACTCCAGTACTCTTGCCTGGAAAAATCCCATGGATGGAGGAGCCTGGGCAGGCTACAGTCCATGGGGTCACAGAATTGGACATGACTGAAGCAACTTCCCTTTCACTTTTGCAGGGTCCCAAGGAAGAGCCACAGTGAGAAGCCTGGGGGAAGGGGCAAGGGCAGGAGGTTCCACTGAGAACTGGAGGCAGAAAGTAGGGGCTGCTCAGCAGGAGCTGTGGTCATGTAGGGGCTGAGCTACTGCCAGAAGGGAGACCCAGAGAAGGGAGACCGCAGGGAAGAAATACTGCCATTTCTGGCTCCTCCCAGCCTCTGGGATCTGGAGGCCAGTCAGCAAGGGTGTCAGAGTGGTACAGTCCACAGGGGCCAGTTTTCTGAGCACAGAGCAGGGTGGGAAGACGGGTGGGTTGGAGTGGGGGTTGAAGAAAAACTAGCACACCCTTCGGATTGACTGGATGGGGAGACTGAGGCCCAGGCAGGGGAAGGACTTGCCCAAGATCACTTAGAAGCTGAAGGACAGAGGACTCTCCCGGGGACCTTGTTCTCCTATTAGAGCTCATTGTCCCAAACT
Source organism: Cephalophus harveyi (assembly GCA_006410635.1). Taxonomy (NCBI): domain Eukaryota; kingdom Metazoa; phylum Chordata; class Mammalia; order Artiodactyla; family Bovidae; genus Cephalophus; species Cephalophus harveyi. The sequence goes on along the minus strand of SJYT01029976.1, from coordinate 517,883 downwards.
GCTCTGCTGTATTTCCTTAACACACAACTGAATTTTCTCATTTCCGAACCTTATAAAAAGGAATCAGAAAATGCAAAAATGTAGAAGAAAATATCAATAACATGTTGGTGTCTATTTTCTAGATTTCCTCTGTATGCTTGAACACACACATTTAATAAAAATGAGAGTGGGCTTAATAAGGTGGGACAAGGAGGGGCCGGCACTCAGTGAGTCAGCAGCTGGTGTCCTTGAAGGTGAGGAAGAGGAAAACGGGGGAAAAAAAAGCCAAACACAAAAATCCAGTGGAGGAGAAGAATGGTGGTTCTGGGGTGGCCTCAGTTTCCCCAGCTGCTCCTGGGCAGGGGTGTTGTGAGGATTAAAGATGAAACAAGCAAACAGCAGAGCACTCATGAGTCCCCCCGGGGAGTTCCTTTCACCCTCTGGGCCTCAACTTGCTCAACCATATAGGGTCGTCCCAGCTCCCACGTTCCTCTGGCTTGGGCTCTGCGCTGGGGATTGCCTGGCTCTGACATTTGCATCCTTAGAGTCGCTCTGGGAGAGGCCGGGTAAAGCCTTATGTGCCCGGAAACTTGGTACAGGCCCTATTGGAAGTATGTGAGTGATGTATGATGGTGTTTCTGTGGGTAGTGCTTCCCTTAATAGTTACATACAGGCTTTAATGAATGTCAGCAGGGCTGGTCATAAACATATTAAAAATATATTTATTTTTGGCTGCACAGAGTCTTAGCTGTTGTGCACAGGCTTTCTCTAGTTGCGGAGGGTGGGGGCTGCTCTCTAGTTGCAGTGAGCGGGCTTCTCATTGCGGTGGCTTCTCTCGTTGCGGAGCAGTCTCTCAAGGTGCTTGGGCTTCAGCAGTTGTGGAGTACAGGCTTAGTTGCTCCACGGCACGGGGGATCTTCCTGGACCAAGGACTGAAGTGGTGTCCCCTGCATTGCAAGCTGGATTCTGAACCACCGGACCACCAGGGAAGCCCCCATAAACATGTTTGACAGCTGGCATGACAATCAGGGTGGACTACATCGATGACTCGAGTGCGTCTCTGCCTGTCCATAACGGAAGCAGAGCAGCCGGCCTGGTGATTGGGGTGCTGACTGTCCCCCAAGAGTGGTTCACATTGTTTTCAGCACGCAGGCTCCAAGACCCTCAAACAGCAGTCCTGGACCCCAGACCCACTCCAAGCTTTAGCTCTGATCGCAGCCCTGTCTGCCCCCTAGCAGGTGGGGAGGGCAGGAAGGGGGTTAGGGTGGTGTGGAGAGCCTGGGAGACCCTTGTCAGCCTGTTTCTGGGGCATTTATCCAGATGGGGCTTCTGGTCCCACCCAGCTGTTTTATCAGGAGGCTAGGGCCTCTTCAGAGGATTCTAGAGCCAGGTAGAACCCCCCCCCTCCCATACACACACAACCATCCCCTGCTGCTCACTGTCATTCCCCTTATCTTCAGGTGTGGGTTTGTAAATTACTTGTGTTTCACTGCTTTTTTTCAATTTTCATCAATTATTAATATGGGATAAAAATACAGAAAAAAAAATATATCCAGCTCATAGGTTCAGGTTAATATGATTGTAACTGCTTCCTGGGACCCCCTCCATCCTTTCCCAATTACAGCCTCCTTCCTTCACCCAGAGATGACCCATGTCCTGACCTTTAGCATAATAATTTCTGTGCTGTTCTTTATAGTTTCACCACTTGGGCAAGTCATTGTTTATATTTGTTTGTAGAATGATAATCTTTATTTTAAAAAAGCCTTGGGAATCCTTGTTTTCTTTTTTTCCCCACTCCATGTTTCCCCCTCCTCCTATTTATGGAAAGTGAATTTTTTTTTCTCCCTTCTACAGTAGGGATTCAAATTTCTCTTTTAAAATGAGTATTTTATATACAAATATTTAGAAAGAAAAAAATAATAGTTCAAGTGTCATATGAAATGGGAAAAATGGTGATGTTACCCAAAGGACCAAAGTTTGGGAAACACTGTGTTCCATTTACAAAGGGAGAGAAGTCCTGGAGAGGTCATAGTAGAGTCAGGGATGGAAGGACCACGGTCCTTCTGGAAGCCCTGCAGCTGCAGCGCCACCGTGACCACCAGAGGGCAGCACGGCCCCGGTTTCTGCTGCCCTCCCAGCTTCGCTCCCGGGCAGCTGAAGGGGTGGAGGGCTGGGAGGTTCACCCCATCACCCTGCTCCTTGGGATTCACCCGAGTCTAGACACCCTGCAACGGAGGTCTGGGACACACGCCCTTCAAAATTACCTGGGCATCCAGAAATTATTATGTTGTTAACAATGTAGATTTGGGGGCCCTTCTGTAATCCATTGAATCCATACCTCTGGAGGTCCAGACATGTGGGAAATGGGATGGGGTGTGTGTGTGTGTGTGTGTGTGTGTGTGTGTGTGTGTGTGTGTGTGTGTGTGTGTGTGTGTGTGTGTGTGTGTGTGTGTGTGTGTGTGTG